>JASAND010001736.1:0-32729 GCA_030248195.1 Trissonchulus latispiculum
TTTGAAAATTTTCATTTTCGACCCAAAAACTCGCCTAAGTCCCCACCCCACCCCACCACAGCTCTCTACAGCCACTGAGCATGCAGTTCTATGACAAAAGTTGCTCAGCTCGCTTAGTGCTTTCATTTGCAACAAATTTGACCACTTCTGAAAAATTTTATTTTTGACCCAAAATCGCCTAAGTCCACACCCCACCCCACCACACTACAGCCACTTTGAGCATGCAGTTCTATGACAAAGTTGCTCAGTTTGCTAGCGCTTTCATTTGATACCAAATTTGACCACTTTTGAAAATTTTCATTTTAGACCCAAAATCGCCGAAGAACCCACCCCACCCCACCACAGCTCTCTACAGCCACTTTGAGCATGTAGCTCTATGACAAAAGTTGCTCAGCTCGCTTAGCGCTTTCATTTGATACCAAATTTGACCACTTTTGAAAATTTTCATTTTTGACCACATGACCTCCCACCTACATGACCCTCCAGATGGCAAAGTGGAACCAGCACAGCAAGATGGGTGGGTCCGACGGCAAAACGGAGGCCAGGAATGAGCTGGGCGCACCAGAAAACACCTATAGACAAAGTTTTGAGAGGCTAAGTACAGTCCTACATGGTATTCCTGGAAGTCGGTACCTACCGGACCCTCCAGATGGCAATTTGGAACCAGCACAGCAAGATGGGTGGGTCGGACGGCAAAACGGAGACCGGGAATGAGCTGGGCGCACCAGAAAACCCCTATAGACAAAGTTTTGAGAGGTCCAAGCAACGCCTACTATGTACCTCCCGGAAGTGGGCACCGACCCAACCCCTGAGACGGTCCATGGACCAGTTCATTAAATTGGGCGAACCCGGGCGGCAAAACTGATGGCGGGAAAGGATTCTCCGTCCCCAAAACCTTTATATGCACGATTTGAAAAGTCTATCTTGAAAAATAAGCTGGAAAACTAAGTCCAAAGTAGGACCCAAACATCACCAACTTTGGCGGGCCACTGTGGCGCTGTGGCGCAACATATCAAAAATCCGACTTCAAACGTCATAATCCGGATATATGTCCTTTTTTATCAACCATATATAACTTGTCTGGTTTGTATTTGCACAAAGAGCTGGAAAGAAGCTAATCCCAGGCATACTTTTGGCCATTTCGACGTTCTGAGCCGACTTCTGCGGGAGCCACTGTGGCGCTGCGGCGCACCGTGGCGCGGCGGCGACCACATATATCGAAAGTCAGTAACCTATATATATTGATGATATACCACAATAGGTGCCATCCCTTCGCTACATTCTGGGAAGAGGCTACAAAATGGTGACATACGAGGGTAGAACGGAGACACCGGAAAAAAAACATTAGCTGCATAACTGCCGGCGGGTGTAACTTTTTAACGGTAAGTGCTACGGGGATGAAATTTTCCAATTATACTAAACTCGGCACGGACTTTCTTTTGCGCACAAAATTTGCGCAGGATCTGCGCAGGAATCTGCGCAGCCTCTGCGCAGCGCCTCTGAAGGCTGTCATTGGGGCGTTTTGACTCATATTATAGGGGTCGCTACCGCGACCCCTATGATACCAAAACTTTTTTAACATCGATATCGCAAACCGTAGAAACGGCTAAAAGTTCTTTTTGTGCCACGAGATGAAGGATCTGTGGTCCGAAGGATATTTTTGGATTTGGTTCAATACGTAGCTCCTAATGCGTGAGAAAATGAGTCAAATTTGAAATGACACCAAATTTCTCAACTTCGCATTGAGTTTACTCGCAACTGTCGAAGTTTTAGCTCAAACTAATCCTATCACGGCGTAACCGTTTGTACGCATCAGAAATGTGGTGACAGACACTAGCGTAGCCAGAAAAAAATTCGGGAGGGGGAATGGAAATATGTTCCGGGGGCGGAGCCCCCAGAAACTGAAGCATCTGTCGAATTCGTCACCTTTGTGGAATTCTTTAAACAACACTCTTTGAAGTTAAAAATAACTACGGTCCAGCATCTTTTTGTACTTTTCTTACTGGCTTACTTCTAGGCCAAAATTTATGGGGGGGGGCGATATGGGGGGGGGCTCGAAGAAGCCCCCCCCCCCATCGATGGGGGGCTCACCGAAAATGGGGGCATATTTTTTGACAAATTTTTAGGTTTTTTGTGTAAAAATTGCTAAAAATCGCTAAAAAAGTAACTAATTTTTGGTGTTTTTTAGCCAAAATAGTGGAAAATTAGGTAAAAATCCGGCGAAGTCGGAAAAGTTTTTGAAAGAAAATTTATGCTAAAAATGGTAAAAAATGGCAATCTTCGGGGTTATGGGGGGAGGTCGGAATTTATGGGGGGGAGGTCGCCGAATGGGGGGGCCCCCAGTAGAAGTAAGCCAGAACTTAAGGTACTCTATAGATTCTTAGACCACTTGCATTCTAATTTATTGCCCGTTTTCTAATTGCCTTGGCTTCGTAGTTTGTACTGGCTTTTCTCAAACACTTTTTACTCATTTCCTGTTTACGGTGTGAGGTTGCTATACCACCTAGGCTAGCTTAGTGAGGAGTTTCAAATTTTGCACTGTTGTTGTTTCTCTCCTTGCATGTGAAATTAACAGCCATTCCTTTGGTTGGAGACATTGCGAGGTTCCATCCAGTGTCCGCTGGTCCGACTTCGACTGGTCAGCTCTCAGAAACTTCCTGATCAGCTCTTGGTTAACAACTATGATGTCACAATTTCACGATTGAGCGGAGAGGTGACTCAGTTTTTTTACTTGTTTAATGGGTCAAGGGAAGGAGGCAGGAAAGCTTATTTGATTGACAAAATATGAAACTGATTTTCTGCTTTTCTCTTTTAAAATTCCTTTTGTCAAAACGTGTCTACTGGTGGTTAAAGATAATAAGGCTGGAGCTTGTAATTTGCCCTTTTATTGCTAAGCTGTCGTGTATATAATTGAATATTTGAACAAAATACATGGTGGAAGCTTTTAGTTATTTCTCTGCACTTATTAACGTATATATCGTCTGTTAGCGGCGTTAGCTTATTACTTATATATTAAAATGCACAAACTTGTTGGACGAACTTGATAATGTAATTAGTACGAGCCGATGGAAAGTATATATGTTGCTGTCGTTGTCTAGTGAGCGTCGATAGATTTGTATTGTTCTGTTTTGGCGATGTTTATAGATTCAGACAAGGATCGCATGTATTGCCAATGAATTGTTTGTCATGGCTTGTTTTGATGGGAGACCCCAGATGGAAATACAGCTAAACCTCCATGATAGTCCAGCCTCTGGGGTTAGTTTAACTAAACAGTAGGGGAGCTATTTTGAAATCAGGGAATATCGTAAAATCCCAAATAATTTCAGAGATTTCACACAATTCATTATGATTTCAGGGAAATTGTGAAATACACGTTTAAGCTTTTTATCACGGTTTCTTTTATTCACTATCGAGGGTTTTTAGAAAGTGTGGACGACAATTCCATTGTTGAGTCAACAACACCTCTGTTTGTGTAAAGTCTTTGATTTAGGTAAAACAAATAGATCGGTCCCTGGTGGAGGATGCCATCAGGAAATGTCTCATGACAGCTGTCACCAATGTCAGTCTAACATCTGGTGCTACTCTGGCTTTACCTGTTGAGGATGTCTTTAGGAAGATGAATTCAGGAGCTCCCTCGTCTTCTCCAGCTCTCTCTGCCGAAAGCCAAAGACACACGCCAATTGTATCGGTAGGTAATACAATGTTTCGATAGTCATTGCTGATAATTTTTCTATTAATAATTTCCTGTTATATCAGTATCTTCTTCACTTTTTAGGCTAATAGCTGTATTTTACTTTATTTTTTCAGGGAGATACTTTCTTATCACATGAACGAGGCTCTGCTGTCGGTGCCAGAGACCTTCTTCTAGTCAGAGTTATCCGTGCTCAGCGCCTCGGCGCCGGTGACGGTAAGATGAGCATATGTTCATTTACATTTAATTACCTACAGCATTCCTTTATATTATTTTCTTCATTGATTAAGGTCAATATGAGCAAAAGCTGAAGGTAACATTACTACAAAACTTATGTATATTTTTACAAAACCAGTGCTGTAGATTTTGTTTGATTTTCTTCGTTAGTAATTTCTGTTTAGTTGTGAACCAGCCATATGTTACTATTGAAATGGACGAACCGTCGCAGAAACAGACAACATCGAGAGGCCTTAACATCAGTCCTTTTTATGATGAAAAGTTTGAGTTTATGCTCACGGATCGAAGTGAAGAGCTTTTGTTTGAGGTTTTTGATCACCAGCTAAACGATACAAGTACTTACCAAAATATTTGTGATTAATTTGTTTCTATGGTCTTCATTGGCTTAAGGGGGGAGGGGTCGCTTTGGGTCAAAATCGATAGTCACCGATTTCGCTCATTTTTGCACACAATATTGGTACATGTTTTCAAAATCAAAGATAAAATATGAGAGTTCGAAACCAAACGGTTACAGAGATATTCGCGATCAAAGTTTGAAAACTTGAAAATTTCTGTGTTTTGCCGTCCAAGGTCAAGTGGAGGCAGAACGGCATCGAAATTGGGGTCGACTAATATGGCAAATTAATACTGTTGGTTGGCTAATATTTCAATGCTAAAACGACTCCGACATAGCCACTCAGTCGTTCGCAATGCAATCGTCAATCGTGACATTTGCTTAATGTTTGGCAGATATTGATAGACTTGTGTGCCAGATTTGGTGGCTTTTGAATGGATAATGAGTGCGAAATTATTGAAAGAATGTGAAACTTGTGCAAAATGTCCTTTATTGGCAAAATTAGCACATTTGTAACTAGTTTTTTGAAAGCACTACAAGTGGTTGAAATTTGCGACTACTGTCATAAGAATTCTATTTATGCGTAGGGTGCAACTATCTATAAACGATTTCTGTAGCTTTTGCTAGTCGTGCAGGAGAGGCAAAAATGTTTGCTGGTCCTGTTTTTTGTGGTACAAAAAGCACCAATTTTCCAAAATTTTGACTTTGAAAAATCACCAAAAGTCGTCCACGATAGAATTGTACCAGAAGGGCTATTTGCACTCTCTGCTATGTCCTTACTCCTTATACAACAAAGTTGTAGCACTGTATCTTTCATACAGCGAAAAATTTTCTGCCACAAACTTTTTAACCTAACTTTTTCATATTCCTATGTTTAACGCATGTCAAGGTCACCTTTGAAGGGCTCTACAGAACGATAGAAGCAATATTACGCGAAACGCTCTTGTCTTGTTTTGAGGACCCATTGGGACTACAAAATATGTGAAAATGAGCAAAATCGGAGATGATCGAAGAACCGGCCAAAAGCGACAATTTGTCTAATTTGTTGACACTTTTCAAAATAATTTCCGGTGGGATTAAACCCTGGACGATTGAGCTTTGTGTGCAACATTATTAAAACAGAAATATATTGATAGATCGAGGAAGCAGCAACGAAACAGATGGCTATCTACATAATTTATCATCTATGCGTGTGCTTCTTGTACTATTTTTGCTTTGTTTTGCTGTAGCTAAATTCCTTGGTTTGGCCATCGTTGGTTTAGAGGAACTAAGGAAAGCTGCTTCTCGTACTCACGTTCTAACGCTACAGTCAAGACCATATCAAAAAGATACCGTATCTGGTGTGTTGACTGTTGAGGTAATTCGCAGTGAATTCTAAGTCACTGTAGAAAATGTGTTGGCTTCACATTGTAGGAGGACAGCTCGTGATAGCTCAAAATAAGACTCAGTGCCACTTTTAGGAATGAATGATGTCGTTTATTATGTCCAAGCGCGTTTACATTTTGTTCCAATGGAGTAAACCTATAATGAAAATAGTTCGCACAAAATTATTTCTCCGATTTGGCAACGTTGCCTCCGATATAAGTAATAGTCTACTTTTATTGATTTTCACTAATTAAATAGAAAAGTAAAATATAAAAAATACAGAGCTGCTCTTCTTATTACACGGTGGTCGATTGAGCGGACCCTTGGGGAATCTCCATTTAAAAGTTCAGATTACGTTTACAAAAAACATGTAACTTACCCATTCTTGAGTAAAAAATATTGCTAAAAGCAGCTAAAGGTTCCCCTTGCCACACAAAGGGAGCATCGACATCTTTAATCCGCCCCGTCTCTGAGTGAAGTCTTGTGATTGTTGTTAAGAATAGTTGTGTCATGCACCAGTGCTAGATGTGCTATATTCTTTTTATAGTTTGAATTTATTGCTGGTCATGGGGGTGGTGGTGTTACTGGCACTGGAAAAGTGCAACCAATTACTTTATCAACTCCTAGACAGCCTGGAACTGCCTCTGCTCCGAGTAAGATATTCGTACTATCAAGAGTGCATAATTGTAGTTCTCTTGGTACTATATAAGCTGTCGAGATAAAATATAAAATTTTGGGCCGTTGCGCCACAGTACGCAAAAATTTTTGAGCCAAAATATGCTTAAAAATGCGATTTGGAGTCAAAATTTTAAAAATTCTCCTAAGTTTTGCTCCCGCATTGTGTGTACATTTGCTTATTTGAGTTTACTCCAAAACTTTATGGCTGTTTTTTCTTGATTGATGTTGATGCTAAAGCGTTGTATTGTATCAGCTATGTTTTGTTTTCCACTAATTCAAAAGTGCCTTTGCAAAATTGTTTGGGGCATCAAAGCATTTTATACAACACATCAAGTGCAGGAACCGTACGTTGATTAAAAAATTAAAATTGTAGATGTAATCTGTTCAGCTCTACGAAACTTACCCCTCGCACGTGGCCGCACAATTTTCTTGGAACACACGAAAATGGACGGCTTATCAACTATTTATTAATTTCTTGAAAAGTTTTGAACTACAAAAGACATTCTTGAAAAATTTTTGCGCCTTCGGCGCATCTACGTAATTGTTCTTATTTCATTCCCAGCTTTAACATTATCGTTCTTTTTTTAGCGTATCCGTCTCTGATCTTTCTTTAATGTCGTAAAACGACGTAATGTTTAATCAAAATACGCTGTATTCATTTATGTCGAAAACAAGATAGTGAAATCGCGAAAAATGTTTTTCAGAAGACAAATTTCTTGCGAAAACACACTCACAGTTCCGAAGTCCAATATTCAACAAATTCCTGCTGATAAATGTTTCATATATATATATATATTATATTCACGTTAAATGTTCTAAGGCTCCTGTCTGGCGTGGCAGAACGATAAATTAAGCATGTAAAATGCTTTAAAACGTTAAATAAAGTATAAAATAACGCAAAAATCAGTTTTTTGAGCGAAAACAGGCGTGGCGCAATTTTTTTCCAAATTACGCAAAAAATTTTGGAGCACTGCGCCACGGACCGCAAAAAGTTCGGACGAAAAAAAACACAGTGCTAATCTCAACTAAATTGAAGTGCAAAATTAAAGTTGCTACTTAGTGGTAACAAAGAGAAAAACCAAAACCAAACTTAAATTAAATAAAGGTACATAAACTATCAAATAAACCCATTTTTATGGACCACCGTTTCATATACAACCATAGTTTCATCTGAGCCACTACGATCGTTATCAGCCTAAATATTGGATTTGCTTGCATCGACGGCGTCTGTTTAGTGCAATTATATGATTGATTTATCGAAGCCTGCGGAATTCTTTTAAATTTTTGCAAAACGATGCCAACAATGTTTACTCTTAATTTCAGCTGCAAATGATCTGATTGTAATGCCACCCTCCAATTCAACCACACTGGTTAAATCAGTGTCTCAGGTAAATTATATACGTTATCAAACAGGTACAGGATCATGCTTGACGTTACCCATGACCCATTGTGCATAATTAGGTCAAAATGTTATTAAAAATACGTAGTTTTTATGGCTTTTAGCTTTCCATTTTTCTCGATTGCCTGCTTCGGAATGGTGCCTGTGTGCTAGAAGGATGCACGAATTTAATTCCCATGGGTGTTACAGAACTCTTAATATTATTAGGAAGTCTTAATTTTTCTTCCCACGGAATTTCTTGCGTTGTCGTGGTTGCTGGTAAACTGATTTAGGTGGTTTTATTCACTGCCTGGAATCAGCTGGCTTTTTCTTGGGTCAAACTTGCTGAGGACGGTGTGGAAAGGGCATGCCCCCTCAGGTTCGTGGGAAGGGCGCCTATTTTTGGTGGAACTACGAAAAAGTTTTAAAAATTCTTAAAAACAGCTATTTTCACTGCTGAAGCTAACAAGCAAAAGTTTCTTGCAAAATATGTGTTGGCAGTTTGGGAGAGTAACTTTTCTTTAAAATAGGGCCGGCTACGCAGTAAAGTTATTTATTTGCAATGCTTCAATTCAATAGCTTCAATTTATTTTTCTCCAATAAATCAATGTTCTCTGGCTGCTATAAGTGTTTCTGGATTCATGAGGTTGCAAAAACTAAGTCATAGCAGATACCTTTTATGAGTATGGTTTCCTCTGTGGCAATCAGTTACACTTTTATGTATAACTTTTCCATCTCAACTTTAGCCGCCACTTAACTCTCGCGCAGTGTTCTTCAAGTAACCTAATTTGCATACAGCCAAACGGATTATGCCAAACGGAAAGGCAGCAGATTATGAGAAATCTGCTTATGCGTAAACGAACGAATCAACCCCTAATATATTCAACACATACATATTTCTGTCGTCAGCACATTTTCAAGGTACTGGAGACATCACAATACACAGAATAATGTATAATAGCCGGCTACGCTGCGGCGGGGCCGGAAAAATTCAACACTTTTTAACACAGTTAAGCTTAAAATTGCTAACAAATGCGGAACCGAAAAAGTCGGCAAAACCGGAAAATTTTTTCAAAATATATCCTTTTGAAAACCTATTGTTCCGGGCACTTTTGTGTTCTGGGGAGGGGGCTAACTGATGCTTATCTGCTACACCTGCTGTTTCTGCTAGACACTACACTACCTCGCTGCATTAAATTTTTAAGCTTGTGGTAACTTTGAACTGAAATCGATAGTCACAATATTTGTTGCCAATGGTTCAAAAATAAGATGGAGTACTAACAGGCCTGTTTATAATGTTCCAAAAACTGTGGATTCTACATTCAATACACAAATTTGCCAAAAATCGGATACTTAACAGAATTGAACCAAAGGAAATAATTACTGTGCTATGCAAAGTTTCTTCCAGAAACTGTTTTGCATATTGTCAGTTTCTTTATGTTTAACACACTTCGAGGTCACCTTGATGAAATCTACAGAACGGTAGAAGCAATATTGTTCGAAACGATCTCTCTTTATTCCTTGTTTTGTACCAATGGCTACTACAAAACGTGTGATAACTAGAAGATTCGGACAATTCCACAAGTCGAAAAATTACCCCTTTTCCTCCTTTCCTCTTAAAGCACTTGAACTTTCCCTGTTGCTTTATGTGTTCGGTGGCATTGCGACATTGTAGAATATTGGTGAAGGAACCATGTAGTGACTGTCTGCTTTCCATCCGGGACGTTCTTTTCATATATGTACTTTTCGGTGTAGTTCGTATAATTTGCAGTACTCTAAATAATTCCGCATATGTTTATTTTTAGTATTTTCAGACGGAGCCCGTGGAGATATCCCTTTTCCCGTCCTCCTATGATCCCACTGGCGATGCAACGCCCAGGGCTCCGCATCAGCCGTCCGCCACTTCCCCCGGAAAGCCTCCTCTCTCCAATGTCCCACTTGGTCCCCAGAAAATGCCCTCAGCAATGCCTGCTCAACCGGTGATTCGACCTCGACCCAGTGCCAGTCCTCTGCTCAGGCGAAGAAGTGAAGAAAGACAGTCTGCGTCACCTGGAAAAGGTTTTTTTGCACTTTGAATCTTAACTATCGTTTTAAACAAGCTGTCGGTGTTGATGAAACTTGAAATTGTAATTGACTTTGTAGTTTCTTTATTCCTCATGCCGTAGTTGTAACTGCAATGTGGTGAATGTTGTTGTCTGTTAACCGGTCATTCAGTCTACTCTAATTGCGCTTCATGAATTGAATTACATCATAAAGACGTCGTCAGTTACTATTATTAGAACATGTGTATACTACTGAGAGCTAAACATGTTGTCCATGCTATTGTAGGTCGTGATTCTTCCATGCCTCGGCCTCACTCATCATTTTTTGGTGATCTCAAGACAAAACTGGGCTTCAGAAAACGTCCTTTGCGCACTGAATCTCTCGACAGAGACAATCAAGATAGACTTTTACCCTCCAACACGCTAACGGTGGATGATGTAAATCGTTCCTGTTCCGTCCCCCCTTCCCGAGAGTCTTCTCAGACGCGGAAAGGTAATGTGAAAATACCTCTGACCGTTCAGCGTGACCATCTTAACATCTGGCTTTGAGAACAGGTTTAAGGTGGTCTTGGGTACCACCTGTATCGCTTTCTGTAAATTCGACCCTATCGGTTTCAAATCTTTATAACGGTGGATGAAACTTTCCATATATGTTATTTTGGTGCTCTTTAACATTCTGGGACCAGTTCCGCATTTTTAGGTGCAAAGATAAGAAAATTTTGGTTTTTGCCATTATTCTGTAACTAGTAGTCAATACACCGGATTGATTGTGATGGCTGGAAAGTGGGTCCAAAAATGAAAAGTTTTGCTTTTACAACAATTGCGCTATCTCTATTGATTGCTAAAGTCAGTAAAAGCCGAAAACGATTTTGGGGGTCAAAAAATGGCCGTTTTTGAGAAAATCCGTTTTTCCAAAATTACTGCCAAACCTTTTGGACGATTTTGGTTATACTCGATCGATACACAGTCTCATTGCCTGTTAGCTGGACGTCGTTGCTTTCAAGAGTACATAATACATAAGAGTATGACAGCGGGCATACTCTATGTATTATCAGCTTGCACATCCTCTGCACGCTAACGGCTGACCCCCTCCCGCAAATTGGACCCCAGTGACCCCCCCCCGCAAATTAGTACTCAGTCGAAACGGGGGTACACTCACTCGCTCTATGCTTGTGTGCTAAAGCTCGAAAACACAAGCACTACGTGCGCGAGTTTTGTGTCTGTTTCGAGCTTTAGAACACATTCATAGCGACCAAAACTTTTTGAAGTGAAGGGTCCAATTTGCGGGGGGCGGGGGTCAGCCGTTAGCGTGCAGAGGATGTGTCACTCTTATAATACATAGAGTATGACTGCTGTCATACTCTTATGTATTATGTACTCTTGGTTGCTTTAGGCTAGAGATTTCGCCAAAATAAAATTCGATAATAGATTTCGCCAAAATTTTGATAAAACTGCGATTATTTTGGTTTGAACATCGATTTCTCAAAAACTACCCAATGGATTCGCGTGATTTTTAGCTGGAGGTAAATCGCACTATTGCGGAGGGGCATTTTTCGTGGTTTGAGTTAAAACGTCTCCAGTTGAAAGGAAACTCAATGCAAATTAGCTAAATTTCGTCTCACCGCACATTTGGTGGATTTTCTGGTGCATCGAGACCTGGGCCCCAGTTGCACAAAGGTCAGGAGTGAGACCCCTGACTCAGACTTGAAAGCAGAAAAAGTTATCAGTGTCAGGAGTGGTGACTTTTGCGTTGCATAAAATTCAGGGGTAAAGTTCTGATTAAAGGAGTAAAGTGTCCTGCCTTGTCATAAGTGTCAGGAGTAATTATTTAAGCGTTGCATAAAACACTCGTGGCTTCCTAACAGGTTTTGTGTAAAAGTCATCAGTAATTTTATCAGTCATTTCCTATTAATATGGCAAATGTTTTTGATGCTTTGGTTCATAGTCTATGCAAATTTTTGAAACCATTTTAAATTATTTCAGTTTCATTTTATAATATGGACTACGATAAATCGGCCACGCTTATACCAAGAATACGTAATAACTAAGAGTGTGACAAGCGTCACGCTCTTTGTTATTAGGCTTGCGACATGATGTGCACGATAACGGCTGACCCCCTCCCACACACAAATTAGACCCATCACTACAAAGAAATTCGTATGTTATGACTACGTTCTAAATCTCTAAACGCACCAACGCAATTCGTCAAAAAGTGTGTCTGTTGCGAGCTTCAGCGCACAAGCATAGCGTGCGAGTTTCTTTGAAGTGATGGGTCTAATTTGTGTGTGGGAGGGGGTCAGCCGTTATCGTGCAGATCATGGCGCAAGCCTAGTAACTAAGAGCGTGGCACTTGTGACACTCTTAGTTATTTTGTATTGAAATTGCAAATACTTTGATTGAAAACGTTGCAGCTACAGGGGTTTAGCTAAAATTGGACTTGTGCTCTCGTCCAGTTTGGGTTTGGGTGATAGTGTAATCTAAGGCCAACTAGCTTCGAATGAATACAGTGAGGTTGGGTGCGTTAGTGCGCCTAGTGCATAGTTAAATAAGTGTTTTCATTTTCGCAGGTCGTTCAAAAAGGCCCAGTGGTACAGAATCTGGGAGTGACGCCAGTGGAACCAGTACTGACAGCGTTTGGCCACAGTCAACGCTTCTGGTGGAAGTTTTCGAAAACAATTCTAGGAAGTAGGTTTGCGTGCATTACAACAGGACTCTTTACGCTGCATGTTTCTAATGGACACACCAGCTCAGTGTCAGCTGCCCTAGGTTTACCTTTAATAAAATTGGGAACATCACCGGATTCCTCTGCATGCATCACTGTAACTTTCAAATATAAGGCATTGAAAAATAATTGCAAGCTAGCCGAATCGTTCATAAGTCGTGATTTGCATTAAACGTGCCTGTTTAAAGCTCAATGCTTTTGCGCTTTAGATATTACTTAATACCGCCTGATATGCTCACAGCGGCAGCTAGTCGACGACTGATTAGACGGGGTAAAAAATTGCATATCTTCAACGAGCATATCTTTGTTGCCACAAGATTACCTGGGTAAGAGCAAAGATCTGTGCGGTTGGCGTTGCTCCTTGTTGGGTTGCAGCTTTTTTACCAAAAAAAGGCAACCCTTTCATCTGGGTATGTCCGTTTATTATTATTTATTCATCTCGTGACCACCCCTGTCCCCCCTCTAACTTTTGCTAGGGTTGACCGATTGGGCTGAAATTTTCAGTGTGGGTTTGGGGTGGGGTGAAGTGTTGACTGAAGCGCGAGCAGTCCGATATTTCCCGGATTCCGGGAATGGCGGCTCCCGAAATTTTTTGTCTTCGATTTCTCTCAAAAGTTGGTCATAGGCTAATTCGATAGCGCTGATTTAGCAACTGAAATCGAAATTTCCGGAAAATTACGGATTTCGAGATATTGGACCTGGAAAAATCCGGATTTTGAATAATTTTTCCGAAAGTGGTCGATATGGTACTCAAATGAAGGAGCTCGTCGCGCTGAACAATTTTCCTTCTTGCGACATTTTGCGGAAATGCGTCTAGCGAAAGTTACAGCCGAAAAACTGAAATTCCGGGAATTCCCGAAAACCCGGATTTTGAAAAATTTTTTCCGAAAGTGGTCGATATAATAGTCAAATGAATGAGCTCGTCGAGCTGAACAACTTTTCTGCTTGCGGCATTTTCCGGAAATGCGTCTAGCGCAAGTTAAGACCAAAAAACTGTTGCATTCTTCTGAAATAAACCCGAGTCTCTAAGGGAAAAAGCAGCGGCAAGCCGAGTCGTTCCCGTTTTCTTGCACACCCTTACTGACAATCACAAGATTTTAAAATGTTTCCTCAGGATTTTCCAAACCGATTTGACTGAGTTACTATTTGTTTGAAATATGTTTGTTAGATTCTTTTGACATAACATAACAGAGGTTAGAGTAAATTGATCATGCTAGTCACCGATGTTTTATATACATATTATTTTTAGTCCTAGCCAGTGTCCGGTTTGCAATCGTATAATCACACGCGGCTTTGGAAAATCTGCTTATCAGTGTCGAGGTATGTTTGTTACGGCGCAATCTAGTAGTAACTGATGATTTAGAATCAGTTCTTGTTTTTTCCTTATAGTATTCATGACAGGACGTTATTACTTATGGGCCTTTTCGCGGCGAGCTAAAAGAGTAGAGTTAATTTTTTTAACTAGTTTAACTCAGCAGGCTAGTTAAAAGGAACTGTTTTCCTTTTTAACTCGTCGCGCTAAAAGGATCGAGTTAATTTTAACTCCTTTAACTCACTGCGCGAAAAAGTCATAAGTTAAGTCGCATCTGGAAGTTTCAGTCCTTCAGCTATCACTTTTAGGGGCCTTTTCTCGAATGGACAGAGTAGCGTAGAGTAGAGTTAAAATTAACTCTTTTAACCCTCTTCATGAATGCGCAGGGTTAAATTTAACTCTGCCTATTTTTAACTCTTTTAAACTTTAACTCCTCATGGTTGAAAATCAAAGAGTTAAAACTGGCAGAGTTAAAATTACCTCCGTGCATTTGCAAAAAGAGTTAAAACTGGCAGAGCTAAAATTAAGTCTGTGCATAAGTGAAAATAGTTCAACTATTTATTCCTTTCGGAATGTCAAACTTTTCAACACTTGAGAACTTTTAAAAAACTTACCATCGGTTGGAACGTTTTAAATAAAATAACTAATAAGACAAGAAAAGAAGATATATGTGTACTTACTTACTTAATTACTCATCTCTTTAATAAACATTTATTACATCTACATCAAATTAATTGATTAATTTAAATGGATATTTCAAATATGGCTTGAAATGGTTGCCGCTAAAATCACAGTTGGCATAACAAGTGATCAATTCTGTGGAGCATCACCAGTTGCAACTAAGCTCGCGTAACATTAGTCTAGATCGTCCTTTCAAAACTCTAAAGATTCAAGTTTTCTTAAAAGTTTTTTGTGATTTTCAATTTGATAATTTTACTTGTTTTCGTTTATTCATAGCATAATTAGCCTTTTAATTAATCTACTTTTTGGAAAAAAGTTGAGATTTCGATTCGTTGTAGTGTTTCGTTGATTCGACTTTTCATGTGTAAAGTTCTCTTACATAAATTTGCATTCATAAAGTGCTGTCAAATAACTGGCAAAAAATAATTTAGAGTTTAGTACTTATTTATAATTATTATTTTATTATTTTAATTTAATTAAATTTATCTAATTATTAATTCTAATAATGCAGCATGTTTAAAACTTAAAACGTTTATTTTTCATCTATTATCTTCTTAGGGTGGGGGGCTACGAACGGGTTGGCACGACATCGTCGGAGAGAGCTATTTCCCCCCCAACGTTAGCCAACATATCAAAGTAAAAATGTTTAGGATGGGCAACAATATATCTCACATACACTGTTTTTGGCAGGACGCGAGTACAAATTTTGGTGCGAAAAATGGGATTTTTAGGTTTTTCAGCTCTGGTGGATTAACGATTTGACCAATTCTGAAACTTTCAGCCATTTCCGTTTTTTCCGTTGTTTCCCGCAGGCTTCGGAAAAATACTCCCGAGTTTTTTCCGAAAAGTTGAAAATTTTTTGAAAAATTAGCAGTAAAATTGGAAAATTTGGGGAAATTTTTAAATTTTTCCGAAAATATCTAGAAATTCTTTAAAATCGCCAGTGATTTATAGTTCATCGCATGAAATTACGTTTAAAAGCTTAAATTCATTAAAATTCGCTAAATTTTGGCACTCCAGAAACAGTTTGAATCCTTTGGTGATATCGGAAAAAAACGGAAAAATACTGGGGGAAAACCGGAAAAAACTAGTTTTTTCCGCAATAATTTTTTCCGGAAAAAACCCAACCCTGCTAGTGCCAAACAATAGAAGTATTCAGGCTTTCGAGCGTTGCTTCCTTCTTCAGCTATAACAGCTCAAACTTTGAAATTTGGCAAGAAGTTGCGATATGACCGTGCGCCGTTTTCGATCTAATAAAATTGACAGCCCCTAGCCTACCCCACCTTTTTACCAAATATTAGCCTCTAATAGGGGCAAACTGTGTGTAAGATTATAGAGCTTTGGTTTTCTGTTTAGTGTGCTAGCAAACTTTTGTTAAGAAATAGCCTTTATTTTTAGGCCTGAAAAGCGCAGTAAAAATGGGTTCAAAATTTTTGTCTCCCATTTTCCGAAAAGGTGCTTATAGGGGTTATTTGACCTGCTGAATCCGAATATGGAATCCGTTTTCGATATGCTGCTTTCCTTCGTTCAGTATGCGCTTACAACTAACTGTCTTAGGGCCTTTTTGCGCTCGAGTTAAACGAGTAGAGTTAAACGAGTTAAAGTTAAATATTTGAAACCCTGTTCGCGCACTCAGCGAGTTAATTTTAACCCTGCCTGCTTTAATTCTTTTAACTCTAGCAGGGTTAAAACGAGCAGAGTTAAACGAGTTAAAGTCGGGAGAGTTAAAATTAACTCGCTGAGTGCGCGAATAGGGGTTAAAACAGTTAATTTTAACTCGTTTAACTCTGCCGATGTGTCTCCGTTCTTTTCATGCACGCGCTCAAATCAGTTTAAAGCAGTGAGCAACATAACGACAAACTATGCTTCCGCCTTGTCTTGAATGGGTGGCTCAAGATTCCTTTTTAAATGGTGTAATATTTGTTTTATATGCTACCAAGACGCTACAAGTTGAAGACTATTTGTTTTATTCATCATTTTGCAGATATTAAACAGTTTTAAGCAACTATGCACAAATATTTAATTTATTATCAGCAAAGCACATAGAGGGAGCACAGACTACCGTAAGACCATCACAGCAATTTGATTGGATAGATTTTTCTAGCCAAACTTTAAACATAAAGTAGCTAGCCTTTGGTAAAATGGTCGGGGTACCCAATGGTTGACTATACAAAGTTAAAGGGGGGGGGGGGTGCGAGTGGAGTTAAACGTTTGATATTGGAAACGCTAGTGGGATACATCATGAGGTTGCGGAATTTACTTCTGAACATTCGTGACTGCGGAAGGTTGTATGCTTGATAGCTTTATGTAAACAAAGTCTACATTTGAGCTTTATTTGGTGATTTTTAGGGTACCACTGTGACCAGTGTGTACACTGTAAAAGCCGTGACCACGACTATTACATAATCAACGATACCGTGAATATGACGCACTTGTGGACTATGGTCCAAGAAGTAAAATGTTCCCACTATGAAAGCTTTTGATTGATTTGAAATTTATGATATTTCGAAAAATTGGAAAATCGCTATTTTTCAGCTTATCAGACCTAAGTACTTGACTACTGTGACAAACTGGGTGTACTTAGCAACAGTTGTATTCAAACTTGACCTTTAAGTAGCAATAATCGTGCACAAATAGATATTCGAACATTTGGTGACTAAATACTAAATACTTGACTACTGTGACAAACTGGGTGTACTTAGCAACAGTTGTATTCAAACTTGACCTTTAAGTAGCAATAATCGTGCACAAATAGATATTCGAACATTTGGCGTGTCTTTGTTGCTATTCCACATTATTTGCAAAAACACGAAATTTCAAAGTTTTGCTAAATTTCGGATTCCTGCCCCAGAGAAATCTCGAAATCAGACAAAGCTAGCGAAGATCAATTGGTATGGTTCAAATTTACAGTCATGAAGAATTTAAGACGAATAAGCTAACAGGGTGTAAGCATCAACCAATCAAGTAGCGCCTCTGAAGTAGCGCTAGCCAATCAAGCCTGGCAGTGTTTTGAAATAGCCAATCAAAGCTAATCAAACTAAATGCCAAAGGAATAACTTTGAGCATTTCATAGTGTATTTCATAGGATCAATTTCGCAGCTTTTATCAAAACATTTTAAACAATTATTATTTCACACTACTTATTTTGCAAACGCAGTAACAGTTACTTATTAATTCTGAACAGAATAAAATAAAGATTTTTGTAAAAAATTCTTGTATTAGCAAAACAAATAAGCCAAAATGTCAAATAAAATGCCACTTTTGGTTTAGTTGATCTGTAGTGACTTCAGGCGGCCTACCTTATTTTTAACTCGTTTAACCCCCGTGCCGCATCGAGGGTTAAAACTCAATTGAAAAAGTTGCTGCAGAGTTAAAGGAGTTAATTTTAACTCGCGCGCGAAAAGGGGTTGAGTTAAAATTAACTCCGTGAATTTTAACCCATTATGTGCGAAGGTAGAGTTAAACGAGTTAAGTTTAACCCCTGTTCGCGCGAGCACCGAGTTAAAAAACGTTTAACTCGTTTAACCCCAGCTGGTTAAAATTAACTCTTTTAACCCTGGCGCGAAAAGGATTGAGTTAATTTAGACTCGTTTAACTCGCGCGCGAAAAGGTCCTTAGAGCTTTTCGGAGCGATCGCCATCCATACTTCGAGAAATCAATCTAGCATTTCTAAACATTGGAGCGAGGTTTAGTGACCTAGCTTTCTGCACATCTTTGTACACTCACTGGCCTGTAATGAGCAAAGTTTCAGCCTATTCTGCCGCAGTACATAGGAGTAATTGACTCACGTCTTCGAAATGGCACCAAATAACAGCGACAATATCGATAATGTAATCTCACATTTTCGAAATGGCACCAAATAACAGCGACAATATCGATAATGTAATCCAGCATTGCGAACGCAAGGATTAACGAAATCACGTCATTTTAAAAAAGTTAAGACATATAATTGGAGTATTGATTGGAGCAAAATTGGGTTCATTTGGTAAACCACAGCTCATTAAACGTTAGTTAACCTCCACCCATATAGACCTATAACACCCAATTTTTTGCACTTTGAACTGAAAAGAATACAATGGTCTAAAGATTATTTTACACGATATCAAAGCACTATGTGTCAAAACCAGACATGTGCAGGAGGGGAAGTTCTTGGGGGGGTGAGGCCGCCTGAAAACCGGATATTCCGGTGGTTTGTTCAATAAACGGGAAAATCCGGATTCTGAGACTGAGGGGTGAGGGGGACCTCCAAGCACATGTATGGTCAGTACTATTTCTGGAAAATATGGGTACCGTACCTTCTTGCGCAAAGCGATCAGGATGAGGCGAAATTGGTGTAACTGTCATGCCGAGCTTTAGACCGACTATTTTGCGCATAACGATCAGGATGAGGCGAAGTTTGTGTAACTGTCATGTCGAGCTTTGTACCGACAACACCAACTTCTGATCACCGGCGTATCCAGGATTTTGAAAAGGGGTGGGTCCAAAACATTTTTATCCTCCTCCCCCCAGGACCACCCAACTCAACTGTTTTTATCTAGTTCAGTTCAACAATAGACTGCACAAGCGAAAAACAACTCACCCTCCTGTGTGTTGGCGTGTGTTGCTTCATAATTCACACTGTCCCCCAAGCATATTCTAACTCGCGTATATACGTACGCACTTACAAAATATGAGTGTCTATTATGTATGTAACATTACTGAGTATTAACAATAATCAGAGTAACAAAATACCATGGGGGGTCTGGGGGGCGGAGCCCCCCAGAAGTTGAAGAAATTTTTTTATTTTTTAGATGAAATGGTTCTTCAAATGTTTAATTTCTTTCATTTTGTAGAAACAAGAAAATTTTTAAAAATTAACACTTTTTGAGGGCAAAATAAGAAATTTTTGCTAAAATCGAATGACGTTTTAGACTTTTTCTATCCGAAAATCTGGTGAAAACGTTGGAAATATACGTATATGTATATACGTATGTATACGCACTCCCGAAATTTTGTGGATATACGTATATATATATGCCTTTTTCCGTTTTTCCTGTCCACTTTTCTTACCTTCAAATCGCGATGACGGGACTGCCATACAGATCTATCCGTAGTAGTTTTTAGCATTTACGCGATAAAAGTTCTTCAATGCTGGCATGCTCGGATCGGTAGCTCGCATGCCGAGAAAATCCGAAGAAAAACTTTTAAAAAAATTTTCAGCGAAAATTGTATGAGAAACGTGCATCAAAAATGCAATTGAAGGATGTAACATGAAGTCTCGTAATCTACGTACGGCTTATATAATACTGATTGACTACCTATTCAAACTTTGTCGAAGCTTAACATAAATTACAAAGACAATATAGAGCGGGGGTTTGGGCGCGGCAGCCCCCAAAATCTGAGAAATTTTTTAAGAAATCACTGTAAAACGTAATAGAAACTTTGCATTCTTTCTAAAATTTGGTGCTATATACTTCCACATTTTGGCTTGGTCATTCTTTCGTCATTTTTGTTATTTTTATTTTCTTTCGTTGTCAAAACTATTGTTCATTTCTGCAAACGACGCAAACAAACGATTTTTGACCAAAAAACTAGACTGAGTCTCCTGCTTTATAAACGTACGTTGAAACGTTTATGACTCACTATTTCTGAATTAGAAATAACCTGTTCCAATAAATGTTTGAATTTTGATTTACGTTTAAGTTCAGAATAATGTAAATGAACACTTCTATTTTTATTTGCTTTTCAATAGTTTAGTGAAAAATGATCACCTGGCAGTGAAGATGAGGGGGGGTCAGGGCTCAAAAAGGGGTGGGTCCGGACCCCCTGGACCACCCCCCTGGATACGCCCCTGCTTCTGATGGCTCCACAGGACGCTACACTGCATGGAATTCTTTCAAACTTTAAGCTATTTTACACTAAACCTAATGCTAGAATGTGGCAAAATACTAGCTAGCTTTTACAACATCGAGCTTTTAGTGAAATTCGTACCCTTTAAGTCATTGCTTTGGTGTAAATAATTAAGCAGAATAAGTAATATTGAAGCATTATGAACAATCATCCAATGAAATTATGTGTTGCACTTTCATTGGTTGGACTATCTTGTCATATTTGAAGCTTTATTACGCGCTCAAAACGTGGCAATAATAATGTAAAGCATACATTATACATACAGCATACAGCGTAGATTTTAACTCGTTTTACCTGAGCGCGTGTTAAAATTCAATGTAAAATAGCTGAAGCGAGTTAAAAGAGTTAAATTTAACTCGTTAATTCCTGCTCATGAAAAGGGTAGAGTTAAATTTAACTCGGCAGCTTTTTATCTCTACGTGTCATTAAAGGAAAGAGTACAGTTTAAAGAGTTAATTTTTAACTCTTGGCGAATGACCAAATGGTTAAAAATTTTAACTGCTTAACTCGCCGAGTTATATTTGATTCGCGATTTCGCGAAAAGGCCTCTATTGAAGTTTTTCATTAGCCAAGACAGGTTCAGCTTGTAATTTCTACAAGATTTTGTTTGTAGTTCTTCACAAATTTAATCTTTTATTTAGTCAATTCTGTAAGATCTAACATTGCAAATTAAACTATTCAGCAGGAAATAGACTACAAGTTTACTGCTTTTTTAGACTGCAAGCTCATTGTACACAAACGGTGCCATTACAAAACGGATAACAGATGTGTGCTAAGTACCGTTCCAAATTTGCACATGTAAGTTGCTTTTGTGTTGTCGCCAATTGACATTTCTGTAATATTGATATAATGCTGATTTACATTCAGTCTTTTGTACTGTTTCTATTTGCTTTGCAAATGTTTTAGAATATATATCGGTGTAGCCAATTCATTTTTACTTTCAGAGAATATTTATTTCAAGAACCTGTTTCAACCTAACGTATTATTCCATTGGTATTCTGTTTGGCTTTTCTGTCTTATTCTCTGCTGCTCAAATTGTGGTTTCTAAACATGTGCAGCTTTTGCTGGAAGAACCACTTTTCTGGCTAATATTTCTTTGAGCTCTGGTCACTCGCAATTCTGCGTTCTGACTCAATCTCTCCAACTGTGACGTATCAATCTGCAAAAAAGTGCTTTGACGTCGTTGTCTGGAATTGTGCAGTACATTTATATAGATAAATTGAGGCACGCTTACTTTTTGTTGATGTTGCCAGAATTTCTTATTTTTAAATGTGCATTCTGATTGTTTACAACTGAATTTCCTTTGTGGTAGATTTGTGTGGATGTGTTTAGTTATTGTCAGCATTTTTATAGTTTAGCCCATGTTTTGCTCTTTTTATTGACTTGTACTTGTGTCAGTACTTTAGTTTCAGAATAAGTGTTGTGTTTTTCCGGTATTGTTCATGCAGTAGCATTTTTATCAAATAAGTATCATATTTTATTTTGGTTAATTTTGAATGCAAATTTTGTAGTTTATGCAAATATATTATATGCAATGTAACATATTGTGGAATTAAGCTCCAAAAATTATTTTACTGTATTTGTTCTGTTTCTAGCTTGAACTGATTCATTCTTTGCTGTCAAAATATCGCATGATTCTATATATGTATGTACTTGTGTCTTAGAAAAATCCTGGTCATTTCACGCATGACTTTTACCCTGTGGATAGCATTTAGCATGTTGTCTGTCTTAAACTATCTTTAACTTAATATTTTATTGTATACTTTCAGTTCATCGCTACATAACTTGTGAGATTTTACAGTAATAAAGGGAACATATTATTGTAAACTGTAGGATGGGTTGTGTAGTTTTAACTTGTCTTTAAACTCCTCTCTCTCACTTCTCTCACTCTATTCAAATATAATATCATTTAATGTTGAGGTTAACTTTTTTGTATTTTACATCATTAAGGAATTTCCAAATGCTTAGGACGTTTTCGCGAAGGAGTAAAGTAGAGTAGTTTGAATTTACTAACTTAATTAATAGCTCATACCCCGCTTTCAACTCTTAGAAAAACGAACGAGTTAAATAATTCGTTTAATTCCGCTTAACTCTGTTGCGAAACGGCCGTTAGTTCCAAATTCGATGCTGTGTTCAAGAAATCTGTTATATTTCTGATTTCAAACAAACACTGCAAACTTCCTACTTAGTGCGTTGTTATGCACTTTTCACGCTCTATAGTGATAAGTTAATTAGCATATGTTTGTTTACTCTGTTGAGTTCTGGTTGTAAAACTTTGTTTTTTTTTAATTTTGGGGAATTTATTTATAGTTGTTTATTAGATTAGAGTGCACGAGTTTGGGTGTGATGTGATCTATTATCCACTGTGTTTGTACTCTGCTTTTCCTAGAGTACGCCTTAATACTGTTTTGATTGGGCCGCACAAATGTAACTCAACCTGTGCTTTCAGCAGTACAAAATCTTATTTTCAGTTCGACCTTATTTCATTGTTTTCGTCCTTCTTTTTCAGTATATAACCATGGATGACAGCATGCGTTTTAGTTCGTGCACTCCTTATTCTGAAAGCATATGTTTAACGTGCACTGTTGCTCAATCATGCCTGCTTCTTTTGCTGTGGTAAAGTTGTTCGTTTGAAACCAGTACAAGAGTATATCCGATTGCCTGGAATAAGCTTATGGAAATATTTAATTAACGTGGACGGGTTCATTTCAGATCAGATATATATTTTTTGTTGTTTGTTAGATTAGGACATTTCTCAAATCAACGAAGTCAGTATGTGTAATAAAGAGACCTGAGAGTTTAAGCACAGCACCGCATTCATTACTAGGACTGACGCAATGTAGCACAAACCAGAGTTGGCTTCGGGTCCAAATTTTCGGACCCAGCCCGGACCCGGACCCTCTACGTCAGACCCGGACCCGTCTAGACCCAGATCCGGGTGAGAAAACGTGCCCTTTTGCACATCAACATAAATGACACAAATTTTTTAATTTCACTATTAGACTACTACCTAGGTATAAAAGTATTTCTGTGCTATACTTAAGCCTGGTTCATACCTCTGTCCGTTTGTCCGCTTGTCCGCTCACATACTGGTTCATACCTTTCCGTTTTTCCGTTTGTCCGTTTGAGTTATTGATTCATAGTTTTCCGTTTGTCTGCTTGTCTGTCCGTAGGGATGTCCGTTTAGACTTCAACACTGCTATACTTTTCCGGCTGTCCGTAAGCAACAAGTATGAATCAGTTTGTAAAAGCGGACCAGTCAAACGGACAAACGGAAAGCTAGGAATGAACTGATTTGTGAGTTCAGCAAAACGGACAAACGGAGAAACGGAAATTCGGACAAACACACAAGCGGAAAATAGGTGCCGGCATGAGAATTCTATTTCACCCTCTCTCTTTCTGCTTTAAATTTCACTAATATTGATGAAAACAGAAGTGAAGAATCGTTGGCTATAATTTATCTGGAATTGCATTCCTCGTCATAATTTCTTATAAAGACCAAAGTTTATTATTCAAATATAAATATAGAGAAAGCAGTCTCGCAAAAACATTTGCTCGAAATTATAACCGAAACTTTTGAGCTGAAACAACTGAGACTTGCCAATGTTTAATATGGTCTATCCATGTACTAGATCGGCAAAAACTAATATTCCCGAATCCTTAAATGTAATTTTGGTGGCTATTATTGCTTTCGGACCCACACCCGCGGAAACACTCATCGATCAGAGTTGCCCCTCGCCTGACATCAGTGACTAGGATGGCTTGAAGACTACTTGTGGCTCGCTCGAAAGATAAAATATTACAAATAAAAAATTGAGTGATATTACTGCTCTCAAGTGCAAACCTCCGCAAGAAGCTTTACAATCCCCCTCCCCAGTGTCTATCCTCTATGCTTCAGAGTCATAATATTTTCCCAAGATTCAAAGTCACTCCTGTTTAACTTAGGCACAACATAAGACCAAGACCTACACATAGCAAGAGCAGGTATATAAATTAGCTGTAGAGATCCTGCTATAAACCAACGACTTCGATAATCAAGTCTCCTAAAGATATATACAACGATTTGTGTTATTCCATCTGACATTCGATGTCCGTTCACAATCTTGTTAGATCCAAAGAAAATGTCTGGCTAAAAATAACTAATGACCTAAAGCCAGCAGAACATTCCTGAAATATACCTTACAGAATTTGTCCATACTAATGTTAACGGAAGAGACATGAAATTAGAGAAATAAGACTTAATAAAACAGCTTGAAATGAGGAGAGTCATTGTATAGAGGCAGACTCCCATAACCCGTTTTTCACCCGAAAATTGGAATTATTTCAGTCATCTTTCTGATGACGCCACTTTCCATGAGCGTGCAGGATCCAACCTACTGCTTTTAATTAAGAGTAAAATCAAGAGTGCATAATTGCATTATATATTAGAAGAAGAGTAAGCCACTAGAGGGCTTCTCTTCACTGCATTGCGTAACGGTGCTCCAGAGTTGGAAGTGGGTCACGGGTACCCGCTGGTCGACTTTTAGGTCAGTGGGTATCCCCGGTTCAGAGCGGGTCAAAAGTTGGTTTTGTTCACACCAATTATACGCTCAATTTTGGGCTAATTTCACCAAAAAATTTACAATTTATGTTTAATATTAAAATTTTTCTCTAATTTTTGGCTCTGTTGTATATGTCTTATATACATTATAATATTGCTTTTATGATAAAAGTATTTATTTCTATTCTATCTTGAATCTTCAGCCAAAAATATGTCAGTAATATCGTTCTGACATAGTCAGTGGAATAAATATTTTATTATCACTCAGTCCTTAATGCTTCGGCATTGATTGACAAACCGTTTGGGCGAAAACAATGTTGACAGCTTACAACAGCCTGCAAATCTATCTTTCCGTAATTAGAAGAATATGAAGAGCAATACATTCCAATAAATAATTATATACGTAATGTCGACATAGTTCAACGAGTTATGATCATTCCTAATTTTATTGGTACTAATAAATAGAGATGAGTGTCACGGTGCAGATTTTCCCCCGGTGTAAAATTTCCCCCCGGAAAAACTACACCGGTGCGGATTTTCCCCCCGGAAAAATTGCACCGGTGTGAATTTTCCGGGGGGAAATTCTGCACCAATGCAAGAAATAATGCAGATTTCAGTTAATAAATTGAGTCTGGATCATAATCGAAGCAACTAATTATACATTGAAGTTGGAATATGATAAGTATGATACGCCAAAATAATTCGTTATAATAATTTCAGTTTGTCTGAGATACAAAATTACATCGAAATTGTATTGAATAAAATTTCTTGGCAAATCAGAAATTTTGTAGGCTTTGAAAAATCATTGTTTTATTCAACTGCTTTTTTTCACATTTTATGTATCTTAATTAAGGAAAATTCTTAAAAAATATCAACCCTAATTTTCTTAGGTTTCTAATATTTTATGATTTTATATAGAAGTAAAGATATGCATAAATTAAAGCGGGTTTGCACAATTCCCCGCCCCCCCCCAGCCCTAACTTTTGATTTTTTGACCAATAGCTTTGAAATTTCCTAAGGGTGCGTACTGGAGGCTGATGAATTCAAAAATTTACAAAATTTTTAACAATTTTAAATTTTTGTTTGGTAAGAGGGAACCAAGGGGAACCGACAAATTTTTTGAAAAAAATTTTGCTGAAAAGTTGCATACAGGGGTTTTCGGGGGCTCTGAGCATGAATCTGAAATCCGTTTTTTGGTTTCGGTGTTTTGGTCAGTCTAGTCTAAAGAAGATTTGTTTTTTTGTGTGGTGTGCGGGGGTGTGGGTGAGAGAACGCAGCGTTTTTTATATTTATTTTCAATTTTTTTTTTTTGTTTTTGTGTGTGGGGGGGGGGGGAAGCATGAGGGTGTTCGTGTCTATGGGGCCCCGGGACAGGTGTTATTTTAGAGGGGGGACAACAGGGGGATTCTCCCAAAAACCCCCAAAGCACAAAAACTCATCATATGAGAGGCGAGAACTCATAGGGGGGTGCTGCGGTGTGATTAGGAATGTTTTGATGATCAATTGACATCGGAATCAAAACAGTTTTGATGCAGGTTTTGATTTTTGATGCACTAAATCAAATCAAATCACTTAAAAATTTAGACAGAAAAAATCAATCAAATCAAATCTAATAAAAATTTACGGTAAAGAAAATCCATCAAATCAAATCAGTAGTTTTTTCAAGACAAGGTTTTGATTTGATTTGATGATTTTTGATGTGTTTTGATTTTTATCTGTTCTGGTATAATTTATATCAGATTAGCCGTAAAATGTAACCAAAAATTAAGTTTCAAGCTTTCAAGTTTTGCAAATCTCTAGCTTTTCAATGATACTATTTGGAATTCCAATGAATTCATTAATAGTAGAATATAATGCTATAGTCCATCAAGTGAAAATAAGTGACTGTAGCTTTTGCTGTATGTAGGTATTTTTGGTAAATCAACCCAGATCAATTAATAAAGTTAGCCATAAAAGTATACTTTTCTTGAGACAAAATTGCGATAAATTCCCAATTTGTGTATGTATATTGTAAAACTGGATAATTCACGAAATCCCAGAAAATTTCAGGGAGTTTACAAAATTCTTAACACTTTCAAGAAAATTGTGAAGCTTAAGTTAAAACTTGTTTATTCAACAGATCTCCTGAATTGAGGGAATGAGGGATTTAACAGAATCCCATGTCACTTCCAGGAAAATTGTGAAAGATTGAGTCCGTTGAATTGTATCAATTTTTTGTTGTATATTTGTAAACTGTTATTAAATTTTTCCCGAAGTAATGATGTATTCCATAATTTCATATTATTCCCAACATTATCAATCTAAAGTAAAGACTAAAAGCCATACAGGGCTGTATTTTTGTTTGTTATTTTTATCATTATTAAATTTACGCAAACTGGAAATTTCCGCCATAACTTGATCACACCACACGGACAAGCAGACAGTCATTCGAATCCCCTCATCAAGACCTACAACTTATTCTTCGATTCCTTACGGTTTAAGAGATAACAGCGAAAATTGATTTTCGAGGTCCAAAACTGATCAGTTTCCGAAATATTGCAAGACGTTGACAGTTAAACACGCTGGTCCGTCGGTCAAGTATCGTCCACATTTGTACTCCTTTAGGATTTGTTATGCCTGTGCCAAACGAGCTCTGTGCTCTGCATCTCAACCTAAGCACAGCAACGAGAAGGGGAGAACTTGAAAATAGCAAGTAGCAACCAGTTTGTTTGGAACACGGATTTCTCTCAACTCAAGCAAGCAATTAGAAAACGACTTTGCGCACGCATTTTTGGGACAGCTGCCGAGGGCTATTTTTCATGGTTTAGCGTTTTGTTTTTTGTTCGAGAGAAATAACCATGCAAACTTGAAAATTTTGACGATAAATTTGCACGTATGTTTTCTGTAGGATAGGAAGCAAGTAAGAACTCAACATGTAGCTGCGCGCGCGCAGCAAGTTTGAAAATGTTCTTCCAGCGGAAACTTAACTTATGAACAAAATCTTGGTTGTTAGCTCATTTTTTATCAACTTCGAGTTCAGAAGAACAACAGCAGATAGAGGAAGACCCCGCACATATAAACATCAGTAGCTTTCGGTTATGTCTATGTCAAAAGCCGAAAAAACATTATTTATATCAAAACTCAAAAGAACCGGAAGCTAGAGTCAGAGCCAGAACCAATTTCAAAAATCCGAATCTATCCCAGCACCGAATCGGTCTATCTAATCATCCCCAACAAAGTATCCATCCACTGCGGGTGCTTGCTCGCAGTATATTTATGTGGTGAATAAATGAAAATTGCGAAATACGATTCTAAAATGTGAGATTTGATTTTGATAGCTCAAGGATTACGATAAATTTTTGAAAAAATCGAATCAAATCAAATCAATTGAAGCCAGGAAAAGAATCAATTGCTACGGCAAAAAAGTAAAAATCAAATCAAATCAAATCGATTGAATTTTGGGAACATGAAAATCAATCAAATCAAATCACTTGATTTTTGGACGATCAGAAAATTAATCAAATCAAATCGAAACTAAAAGAGCCGCATCAAAACATTACTACAAGGATAATGTGGATGAGATGGTTGGTTGTAGCTTACCAGCCTCATAGCGGCTGTTGGATTGACCGGTGGTATTTTTAGCTAAGTTTCATTTCTTTTATTTATTCTTGGCGATAAGTTTTATTGCTTTTAACATATACACGCTTCTATATGGAAGGCAGTTTTCCAATCTTTCCTATTTAAGAGCTCGCCCCTCTTCTGCAGCCACTTTTTTTCCAAGGCTTTGCGAGCAAGCCAGCTAGGTTTCCGCCATCCTAGTCACTGTTGATAAGCGGGGGGCAGTTGTCGTCGGATAAACGACGACAGCTACCTTGAGGGTGACTGAGGTTATTTCAGCAGTGCTGACCCTGGCCAATAACCGCATGTCAGTCTGGCTTGGGGGCCTTGTTTTCTGTCCTTGGCCTTCGCTTCTCCGCTTCTTCTTGACTGCCTTTCAGTAGTCAGCGGAGAGCAGCATCTATCGGGTCTCCTTTTGTACCCAACGATGCTAGGCCAAATACAAAATACAAAAAAAAAGCTAAAGATGTAAGCTTAACATGTAAGCTTATGCTGAGCTAACGAAAAGTTGAATCGAAAAACGGATTTCAGATTCATGCTCAGCGCCCCCGAAAACCCCTCCCTGTATGCAACTTTTCAGCAAAATTTTTTCAAAAAATTTTTCGGTTCCCTTTGTGTCCCCCAAAAAATTAAATCACTGCGAACTTCTAATCTTATTAGGTTTCTGTTATCATATTTCTAAGTAAAAAATTAAAAATTAAAAAAATAATTGAAATTTTGGTCTCAGAGCTCAACCACAGCAAAATGGCGAAATCTTTCCTAGGGAAGTTTGCAAGGAAAGCTTAGAAAATTCAAGTTAACGTGGAAAATTTAGAGAATTTCAATTAAATGAAATGGCAATTTTCAAACTGAATATTTTAATTCCAATTTAATTCAATAAAATTTCTAAAACAAACTTAAAAATAAATTACCTTTCTACTACCAAGAGTACATAATACATAAGAGTGTGACAGCAGGCAAGCTCTCTGTTATCAGCTGTAGGTACATGCTATGTTCGCTAACGGCTGACCCCCCCCCCCCCACAAACGTGTATGTGCTCTTCAAAGAAATTCGCACGCTATCTTTGCGTGTTAAAGCTCCCAACAGACACACATTGAACCAACTGAGTAGTTGTGTTTTCGAGCTTCAGCATGCAAGCGTAGCGGCCAAATTTTTTTGAAGAGCACATACACATTTGTGGGGGGGGTCAGCCGTTAGCGAACATAGCATGTACCTTCAGCTGATAACAGAGAGCTTGCCTGCTGTCACACTCTTATGTATTATGTACTCTTGCTACTACGTACTTAAAGATTTGAGCTCGGACATTTAAACTCCAAAATTTTAAGTTATTTATGTTTGAAAATGAAAATTGAAAATGCATTATTTCTGCATTGTTTCTTGCATTGGTGCAAGATTTCCCCCCGGAAAATCTACACCGGTGTAATTTTTCCGGGGGGAAAATCCACACCGGTGTAATTTTTCCGGGGGAAAATTTTCAAGGGGGAAAAATCACACCGTGACAATGAGCACGGGCCGGATTTTTTTCGGCCCGGCCCGGCCAGCTCCAAAATCTTGCTCGGCTCGGCCCGCCAACAGAAAATTTCCAAACTTTTACGAACAATATTATTTCAAAGGCTCCAATGCAATATGGAAACGCTAAATTAGGCTACAAGATGTTAAATTTTGTCTACTGAAAACAGAAGACACACTAAAAAAGTTTTTAAAACCAGAGAAAGTAAAGAAATGTAGAAGGTGTTCCTTTGCACTTGAAATTTAGTTAATTTTAAAGAAAAAGTTTATCATACAATAAGCGAATAATAAAAATAGGATTTTCAGTGAACCGAGGAAACTTTCATAATTGGTCAGCCCTGACCAATCATGAGTGTGAAACATAACGGAAGGCCTATACTATTTATAGGCCAGGGCGGGATTAGGACCAGAATACTCATCGTCAGAGAGATCCAGTACTTTTGAATAATATAAGGGTTGTTATAATTTTTGTTTGTACCGGTTAGGCCAGCCCCTCATCTGAGGGACCAGACTATACTGACTGAAATCCTACCCGATGAACAAAGCATCTGGCACTGATTTAACTATATTATAATACCTAATGGCACAAAAGTTTCCAGAATTCGATTTCATTCATTTTAACAGGACCGTAAAATTGAATAAAACAGTTTAATGGGCGAATTTGCCCTGTTGTATACAAATTTATGACGACTTTCACCGAATTTATGGGGTAAAAGCCCCAGACCTACATTGAATTTTTCGAGTGAACATCTTGGTGAAAGACCATTCCGCATATCATTTTCGATTATTAATAGATAGGGGGCCTGAGCCCAAGTTACAACGGTTTAAAAATGTACATACCTAGTAAAGTATTAAAACTACAAACAAAACTTTGGCGTTCACAGCTAACTCCGTCAGATTTCATCTACGTTTTCGTTAGTTCTGAGGATGCTATGCTATCTCAAAAGTGTTGGAACCCCGATCGGTCAGTAGAATCTGTAAATAGGCAAAGTTTTGAAGAAAGTCTATTTTCTTGTAGTAATTTCGTTAAAGTTCAGTTCATTCTTATTTATTTTTACAGCTAAGCAGCAACTACCGCAGGCGTGTTTATATTACACTGGCCACTCCTAACCTGGATATGATAGTGGTGTTTCAGTCACTGAAACTGAAACTGAAACTAGGCTTCAGTTTGTACAGGTTTCAGTTCCAGTCACTGAAACTGAAACTGAAACTGAACCTATTTTGAGAAGAGACCTGAAACTGAAGCTGAAACTGAAATATTTTTGGGCAGCCGACTGAAACTGAAACTGAAACTGAAATTATATTGGGTAAAAGACTGAAACTCGGACTGAAACTAATTTCAGCCTTTCCTTAAATCACCAAGAGTACATAATGATAAGAGTATGACACTAAGCCTAAACTCTGTTATCAGAGCAAAAACTATACTCTGTTCGCCAACGGCTGCCCCTCCCCCACAAATTGGTCCCATCACTTCAAAGAATTTTGATCGCTATGATTGTATTCTAAAGCTCGCAACAGACACACATTGAACCAACTGAGTAGTTAGAACTAGTGCTGTTTCAGTCACTGAAACTGAAACTGAAACTAGGTTTCAGTTTGTACAGGTTTCAGTTTCAGTACTGAAACTATTTTGAGAAGAGACCTGAAACTGAAACTGAAACTGAAACTGAAACTGAAACTGAAACTATATTGGGTAAAAGACTGAAACTAGTTTCGGCCTTTCCTTAAATCTTGAAATTTTTAAGGTTTTGAGCTTCGATTCTGTTAACATTGCTGTAAGAGAGGCTGAATAAACATTAAATTGTGCTTTAATATTAACTCAGTGAGCTGGAAACCGTTGTTTTTAAGGCGAACTGAAACTGAAACTGAAACTCCGACTGAAACTAAAACTGAAACTGAAATTATCTTACGTTGCCGACTGAAACTTAAACTGAAACTGAAACTATTTTGGTGCGCCGACTGAAACTGAAACTGAAACTGAAATTATTTCGAACCACCGACTGAAACTGAAACTGAAACTAAAATCGGCTACTGAAACAACATTAGGATATGATAGCAAACTACCATTTTAGCAATTTATTTATATCATACACTTTATTAGCACCTACCAATAAAATTAGGAATGATCATCACTTTGTATGTACCATATCGAAATTTCAAGCTTGACATTAATTATTTAGGGTAAACTTGGCATGTATGGACGATGTCGACCTCAGGCTACCTTTACGTGATTTTCAACTTGGCTTGTATGGACACTGAATGCTTGTTGTATGGACGCTACTTAGAATGTATGGACAAAAAATTTGCATGTAAATTTTACGAGATTCCTCAGCTGTCCTGCTGAAATTCACCAAAATTCCACTTTGCTTGTATGGACGCTTTTAGCTGGTTGAAATGGCCTACGAAATAGATGCTAAATTAAGCGTCCATACAACGATAAATGAAAAGATTTCGCCATAAATAAAAGAAAAATTAATAGTTTTTCTACAGCTCAATTTAATTGAGTAAAGTGGCACCAATGAATAGAAAAATTTTCACACTTTTCAGCAATATGAAATTCAGAATAGTTTAGTTTGTTGTTAAATTCGTGCAATCCTTTAAACTTAGACCAAACAATTATTGAAAAATCAAGCAAAATGCTATCTTGATAAAAACCGGCAAATAGCGTGCGATAGAAACATCCAACACGGATGAAGTTTTTGTCAGTCAATGCAGAAGCATTAAAGGCTTTGCGTGATAAATGATATTGACGAT
>JASAND010001737.1:0-11210 GCA_030248195.1 Trissonchulus latispiculum
AGGCCGTCGATTCTGATTCCCACTGGATTTCATGCTCCGCACTTCTGTGGCTAGAGCGGCAGTACTCTGAACTAGGGATGACAGGGCCGTGACCATGGCAGGCCCAGTAAGTCCTCCAGTTGGGACGCTTCCTTCGGGGTCCAGTTCCAGGAAGGCAGGGGTGCCTTCTCCAGGATAGACGCCTTCTGCTTCACGGGCCTTCTGAAAGGCAAGGGAGTAGTCCCTCGTATTTATTGGGACATGGGGCTTGTATTCGTTTCGGAGGCCAATCAGGAAACAATGGACTTTCATAGCTTCCAGCGTATCCGGATGGGCGCCATTTTCCCAGGCTATCCGGGCATACTTCTGGAGCCGGAGGGAGAAATCAGCTACAGATTCATGAGGTAGCTGTCGGATGCTGAAAAACTTCGCTGTGGCATGCATTCCCGTCAAGGGGGGAATCATGTGCTCTCTGAGCACGGCGACAGAGGCGTCCCAGTCGTAGGGGCGCATGGCACCTCGAGGCAGGCATTTGTAGATTTCAGCGGCTCTGCCTCGAAGGGTGGAGGAGATATTCATGACTTTCTGATGATTATCCAGATTCAGGCGCTGGCAGAATCTTTCATAGTTGACCAGATGGTCATCGAAGTTTTCCGTGTCCTTGCAGGCAAAGGTGGGCATGTCTCGGTAGGAGAAGGAGACAGCCTGCGTATGAATACTCCTCTGTAGGGAGGCAAGAATGTCTCCCATTGCCTGAACAGAATCCACACTGTCAGGCGAATCCGGACGATTTCCGGGGGGATTGGGATCGTTGGGGCCACCGGGACCTCCAGGACCTCCGGGACCACCAGGACCACCAGGACCTCCAGGGCCTCCAGGGCCACCGGAGCAAGAGGGTCCACCGGATTCCCCAGGGAATGAGACCCGGTTCCTGCGGAATCCTCCTCCTACCACGGCTGGATAAGGAGGCGGGGGCTGATTAGCAGGGTCCTGATTATCATCGCTTTCGTAGTCCGATTGATGATTGTCGCGATGATTCGGGTTATCTTGAGCGGTATTCTCCATGATTTCCGGTCGTAAGTGTTCCTCACTGAGATAGTTGACAGATGGATCCTCACTGGGGGCTCCAATTCTTTCTAGACCGTGTAATGGACTCTGTCAGATCTGGACTGGATTTCTCTGTGTATTGGAGGGGGTCGAGTCTCCAATAAACTTTTGCTTGATTCGGGGTCGTCTGCAGTTGGTTAGGGCTTCTAGAATAGACTAGGCTAGACTAGACTAGATCTGATCAGGATCCAAGGCACGAGTCAAGGTCGGCACGCAAAGATGGATCTTCGCTTAGATTGATGCTCCGGCTGTAATGGTATGCTGACAACCAGGGCACAATAGCTGACCTGAAGTGGGGTCTAAAAGGTGAGTTCGTTTTAGGCAGGGGGATCAGGATTTATAGTCTCTATGGGCGACTGTCGGATCAACTCTAACCTCAATGCGGATAGAGTTGGGGATCTCTGAAATATACGCGAAATGAGAAGCAGCTAAAAGGATAATTATTTATTGTTACAAAATACACACACAGTATTATTGAATTCCAGCAGACAATGGTTCACTGCAGTTATGGTTGTACAATAACAGTATGACAAGATACTGTCTGCCAGAATTGCCTTTAGGTTTTAGTTTGACTGGTACTTTCGCGACTAGGGGCTGATTATCCGGTTTCGAGGTCGTTACGGTACACTTGCTTCAGGTAAAACACACTCTAGTGCTGTTAAGGGCTAACGATTAACCGGTATCCTATATGCTTTCTCTCAGCTCAACTCTTAGGCTCTGTGCTAGCCTCTACTGTGACTCTGTCCCTTACAGTAACTCTTGGGACCACACACACACACACAAGTTATGCTAATTAACAACTGTTTATGATCCGAATCGGGTGGGAGCGAGGTTGGCTTTGCTCTGGCGTCTCCGTGTAATTGACTGCCCAGAATAACTGAATTTTGAGAAGAGTTCCGGTCTCTGAAATGGATAATGACACTTACAGGTGGGAAGAGTGTCGGTTATCTCCGGAAAGGTCGGATCGGCTTCCTCAGATGATTATCTCAAAGTTAATACAAGATACTGAACAAGATTGTCTATTGGTTTCAGATGGAAATTCCGGTGGTAAGGATCAAAACGTAGGCTGTGCCACTTTCACTGAACATGTTGTTTTTAGACAGAAGGTTACAAATGAGACAGTTTTTAGGTTTCACACAAAGTTCCCAAGATGAGACAGGTAGTAGCCGCGCGCTCCGCTGATCTGCGTTATTGACGCAACCCAAAGTGGTTCCAAACAAATACCTACTAGACGACTGAACAGGACAAAATTGTGAGAGCCGAGATGATACTGACACTGGATCTACTTCCGGATCCGCACTGATACTGATACGACTGACAAGATACTGGACTGATCTCTGACTCCACCAACTGATACTCTGCGACAGAACCACTGGATAGACAACTGATTGGTACTGAACTCCAGGCAACCGACAAGGCACGGATACTGAGATCTGGCGGGCTACCTGAATCAAATGGGTTAAAACCCATTAGAAACAGAGGTGGTGGGGATTAGAACCCCAGCAACTATTGTCCGGACCGATTGGCTTTCACGTGCGGGTTCAAGACCCGAATTGTGTATTGCGTAGAGTGTAATGTGTTATTTTGTGGTTTTAGGTTGAGAATGGACGAAAACTGACGTTTTTTGAAGATTACATGAATGAAGAGGGCCAAGCTTGGGCCGTTCCGGCCTACTTGACTAAATATGCAAATGAGGCTCTGGTCGAGCCTCTCACGGGCATGGAGTCACGTAGGCACTACTCAGCATTTGCTACAGACCTTAACTACAACTAAACTGACCTAATCTATGTACTACGTATTACCCAGTATACGAGGAGTAACCTATTTGTTATAACTGACGATTAATACTGAATTAAGGCCCAAATCTGGCCACTTAAACAGGATACTATTACATACTACCAACTATTACTGATTATTACCGACTATAGACTACCTGGTACTAACTGAGGCCTATTTCATACCTTACAGGCCTAACTAGACTGAACAACGACAATTATAACCCTAACCTGGGTTGGTAACCTACTATTGGGTACCTAGAACGTATTATCGTAATTATGCAAATGAGGTTACCAACCCTTTTAACCTGGGCCTAGGAATCTAGCGGGACAATGGTGGGTTGCCCCTTTCTTGCAGAGGACCTGCACCCTGAACCGGGTGACTTACGCAGGCTTCTGGGGGTCAATTTACAACCGGATTTCACATACTAATGACGACTAACAGTTATTAACAAACTTAACTAACACTACAATATTAACCGCTATTACTGGTACTAACTATGATTACTAGCACTAACTATAACTACTAAACTGACTAACACCTAGTTAAACTATTATTTTAACCTGACCTAACTGTTTGTAATGCCCTAATTGTTACGCCTAACTACTGCTTAGTATTATTATTTAACTAACTATTTCCCTACGGACTACACTCAAGACCTCCGCGAGGGGTTTACATGAGCAGTCCCATTCATACGGTTATTAGCACACAGCAGGCATGACGTAATTTCATTCATACAGATTCACACACACTAGCGTACTACTAGGCACACACACACACAGTCAGTCGTAACTATACTATTTCACGCACACAGTTTCAGTCACACAGTCACAGTCACTCACACAATTATTCAAACACAGTTACGCAACATTCACACCTCACGCATACTTGACTTCTCTCACAACCTCAGCTGGAGGAATTTACGTGAGGAGCCGCATTCATACGACACAGTACAATTTATGGCCCTAACAGTACTAAAGTGGGGCTAATTCCCAAGATACTAGCCTAACCAAATCATATAACTAGCTATGGTTGCGTGGAAGTGCGATATATTTCGGGAATGGCCCAGGAATGGCCATTCCCACGTGATCACCCGTGCGTGGACTTTTCTTTGTATTGGTGTGTGTAAAAGCCAACGGGGACAATAATTGCTGTTATAGCAATTATTACGAAAAATGTGCTAAGGACAGCTTTAATTAAGGGGAGCCGGTATTCCCCAGTTAACGTCTTAATAATGATTAGATTGAACGGTATTTAAAGGTTGAGTTTTTTGCTTTTAAAGTGTTTTAGAAAACCTCACGTTTTATCCGGCAACGACTAAAACAGACAAGGTTACAACAGTGGCTTTTGGAATTGTGGCGAAAAAACATGGCCGGCAACTCTAGTTGCCGGCTATGGGAATTGTGGGGGACCTAACCTGAAAGACCTACTCCCGGGGAGTGGCCTAACTCCCCTTCCTCAAGGTGGGAAAGTGAGGGTCCTCCCTTAGACTAATTACCCAAGTTTAAGCTAATTTTAGGGTAAAAAGTTGGGTTTTTGGAGTGAAATTAGAGAGGGTTGAAAAGGATAAAATAGCGGTTTTTACAGTGGGTTTTTTGACTAGAATAAACCCATGATAGTTTGTAGGTGGATTGGGCCAAAAGGGCCTTTTAGGGAAAACTGCATAAAATGTCGAGGGTGACGATTTTAAAAGCCTTTTAATGAGGGTGATTTGCGAGGTTCGACTGCTCGCAAATCACCAAGGAAAAGGTATTAAAAGACGGAAAGGAAGTCACAAACAACACCCCAGAGGGTGGGGCGAAAGGCCCACACCCTCACAATACAATCACAGGAAAATAATGGGCACAAGGCCCGAAAACAACTATAAAGTTGGTCTTCCGGGGTCCGAAGACTCCGGGTAATTCGTGTCGTGGAGGGACCCGAGGACCGCCTTTCAGGTATAAGGGTTCCCGGGTCAGAAACAGTGCTCCCCGTGAGCCGTCCGCAGACATATGGGCTCACGGGGGCGGCCAGATAGTGAGTGCCTGGCTGGCAGGATCTGAAATAGAAAACCCTATGGGGAAATGGGGGGAAGGGGAGAGGTGCTATAGTCCAGGCCTCCGTATAATTGGCGCAAGACACACCTCTCCCGGGTACATACGGACAATATGGGGGCTAACAATAATAAGCTAAAGTTATTAGGGGAGAGAGAGAGAGCAACCTCTCTCCCCGACTGCCAGCCAAGCACTGACTGCAAACTGCTAGTTGCAGTCGAGATCCCAGTAGGGGGTTGGCCTTAAGCTTTCTAGCTTCTGATTGGATGGCTTGAATGATCACGCTTTTGTTATTGGGCTACCGAGTCGTGACCTACGGTAGCCCACAGGCGCGTCTGGCGGCTGGAGGACCCCCAAATTTATGGGAACAGATGACCCCTAATTCAGACAGAAAGGAGGCCAAAGGCCGGATTTTAAGTATCAAGTTTTAGGGGTCTCTGCTGGGGCCCATAAATCTGGAGTAAACAGAAACTCCAATCTTTTCAAGAACTTGGTCCTCCAGCGGCCAAGACGAAGGGCTCCCTTTGCTTAGTAGAAAGCAAAGGGGCCTCACCTGTTGGGTCCATCAAGGACCCACGAAAACTAAAAGAGCAAAACAAATTACGTAAGTCGTAGGTACCTAGTTTAAAACGAATAGAAACTAAAACTACTAATAATTACTTAGCATTATAAGTTACCTATATACCTATTATTATCGCTGTATATAACTGTATAATGTATGTATATATTCGTATTACCTACCTATATTTGTGCTGAGTAGTGCAAAGGCTGTATTCAGCCTTTTAAGGGTGGGAGGTCAGCGGTGACCCTTATAAGGTCACTATTGTAAGACTTACGTGAATGAATGCATGAATGGCATTCGTTCACGTAAGGTCTGGGAGCTTTCCTCGCTCTCCAGACAAACGGACGGGCGGTCAAAGATAAAAGGCCGACCCGTAAAAGGGAGAAAAGGAAAAGGGAGGAGTTAAGTAACTCCCTTAAAAATGGAATTAAAACTAATAGGTAGGATTTAAAATGTGTAACTAACTTGTACTTTTTGTTGTTTCAGGGATTAAAAGAAGGACAATGCTAGGATTGTGTAAATGTTCTCATTTGTTGTGTAAATGCACTAGTAAGGTGAAATAATACGTGTTTTCTTGCTATTTAAGGGGATTTTAGGCCGTAATTGGCCATTTCGCAACGCTGACAGGAAAAAAGGGGAAAACAGGAGAATTAAAGGGGGTCTCAAATACGACCGCCCTTACACAAGACTGACATAATAGGGGTTCATATGATTGTGGGAGGCCTCAATACGGCCGTCCCACACACGTACAAAAGGGCAAAGGGTCAAAGGTTGGAATCCTTGCACCAAGAGTTGAGATAGACTAGGTAATTATTCGTATTTTAGACAGTTCCAACACCTAATAAGTTCCCTAATTAGTGCAGTTCGAGGGCCTCAATACGGCCGCGGGAACACAGTTAAAACATCTTAATCAAGCCCTGATAATTAACCAGATTATTGTGATTTTAAGGCAATTCTGGCAGTTCTGACAGACAGATAAGGCAGGTACAGATTACAATTGACGGTAGCAAATAAAACTTGATTCTTTATACAATTACCTGGCATAGATTACTGGACTGGCCATGAGATCTTCGACAAAGCCACTCAATAGAACTGATTAATAACTCTCTAGATTAGCCTTTTTTGGCAGATTTTCGGGTAAGGCCTAGATTATTCTTTACTAAGGCCACTTTATACTAGTTATTAGTACCCTATTTCTAGTCGCTAGGTGAGGCTGTAATAACACGAAACGCCTTTTTACTGAATAAAACAACAAATATAGTGACAGAAACAGTAATTTCATTACATATTTGATTATCCAGAAGTAAACGCCATCTTACGGAGACAGTACGGTTTTTACATTGGTTGCAAAAACGTAAGCAAGTTAGTTCCCAATGTTCTAAACACTGTGTATATTTTGGAAATTGTGCACTGTAATTATTGTGGACCTATGAAACGTTCCAAAACTGGTAAAAGCTGCGACATAGCCCACCATGACGAATGCCTGGGACCTTATTGCACAAAATTTGATGGAAAAAACGACACTACTGGTTAGTAAACGTAAACAATGTCTGAAATTTAAAAAGAACTTGTTAGCTGAGAAACGAGATAGGTAGAATTACGGGCCCCTAGGATGAAGCTGTGTGCTGTGTTTATTAACAGAATTGTACTTATAAAATAGTGAGTGTTCGTATATTCTACGGTACATTTGTGCCGACGTACCATATAAACAGAAGTGGGTAGAAAATAAAATATTCGCAGTTTCGAGGAATGGTTTTCCGACTAAACATCACTAAACTTAAACTGAAGCAGTGAACTCCATCAAACATCAATGTGATTTTTACCATTATCGAATCTCGTGTTCTAATTGTGTCCCATTTCTACACCAAAAACCAAAATCCAAAAGTGCCAAAAACCAATTTTTTTTATTTTTGATCTATTAAGATTCAGCAATTGGTTTCAAATGTAAGGAGCACCAAAATGTATCTAGTTTAGCTCTAATATTTTATATAGATTTGTAGCCGACGAGGTTAAGACGGGTTCCGTAGGAGGGTCACTGTTTCTACTTTCTCCGAAATCGCTGACCTTTACATATTTTATTATCCAAACGGCATATTTTAATGAGTTTTTAAAATTAAAGTCGTAAGTCTTACGGTTGCTGAGTAATTTCAACTCGCTGAGATCTCGTATGTTAAACATAGAAAATTAGAAAAGTTGTCGTTTTTTCGCGTGCGCCAAAAAATCTTCCGAAAAACGTCATCCTTTGTACATCAAATTACTGCCAAAATATTAAACTGAGCCACTCTGAAATAAGAATTTTGATATGGGCCTTTAAATTTTTCAATTAATTTTTGAAGATTTAAAATTTGACATTTTTAAGTTTAAGTTTATGCTCAAATGTATATTTTTTATTATTATTTATTATTTAATTAAGTTATACCATCGCGTTAACCTGTTCAACTTGTTGGCTAAGCAGGTAATACAGTCGCCTTAAACGCAAAGCAGTATTTACACTCCGGTGTTACTATTTCGTCACTCCGTACTAAAATGTCACCAATCCATTCCATATCCACAGCTAACTTTTAACAAGACTTAACGATTATTTGGCTGCATCGGAGATTTTGTAAAAGTTTACACCCCAGCAGAGATCTGGACAGGATATCTTTCAAGAAACTATAATCACTAATTCGAAGAATGCGAGGTCCTGGAATGTGCGCAGGCCCAGTTATGCAGAACAGATTACACTTGCCTGCTCATGCAATAAAACAATAGGTACTCATCTCAGGAATAACATTGCAAAAATACTGTCAGATCAGTCATGACACAAAATCACAAATTTACACATAAAACAGAACATGTTAGAATTCTGCACAATAATTTACACAATAGTTTCCCGCGTAGGTTCGAACCCTACTCGCAGCGCCAATTGTGAAACCTAGAGGAATTAGACAAATGGCCATTAAAAAAATTAAACATATGATTTTAATAAGAGAGTGCGTAAAAACTGCTAATACGAAACTGACCGTACCCGTGGTATCGGTTTCAAAGCACACAAGGAAAAAGGGAAGGGCCACAGGGCCACCAAACTATACACTAAAGCCAGCTGAGGTACGCATTTGGTACAAAGACAGAACTTTATCACAGCAACCTACTCGAGCCAAAACCGAACGCCAGACTGAACTTACAAGATTGAAAATTGGGTAACGTCAACCTTAAAGTAGTCTCAAAGTTCGTTTCAAAATTGTTTATGCAGTTGGTACATAGATGCTGACAAGCCCATACTAATTGTAAAAGCTTACACTCAACGAAACATTTGCTTTGAAACATATTTCTAAGAAAACAGCTCATAGTAATTCCGAGAAACAGCCACATTGCAAAGGCTAATAGTTCGCCATAGTCAAAACATCTACATAAAAATTGCCTTTTAGAAAGTTGAATATAAAGATTTATATATAGCTTAAAAGACAAGTTACGAACCGAGAAACAACTACATAGTCAAAAACCCTTACATTAGCTACTTGGAACGATTTAGCATTACTAAAAATCAGAACCAAATGCAACCTGAGCCAGCTCGACCTAATTTGCCGAAGTTAAACTTTTAGAATACTTAAGCGCTTTTGTAGTCGCGTAAAATAACTGAATGCTTTCAGGAAATACAGTAGTAGACAGAGGATGCTTTGAGGACGAACAGGACGCTTGGACATATCCTGTTGGATGCCACCAAGTCTCCGTATTCGGAGTTACTGGTACATTATGCGTATGTGGTGACAAAGACTACTGTAACTCGGCATGTCTTGAAGAGCTTGCCAAACCTGCTTTGGCTGTTTTCTTGCTGACAGCGGGAACAGCAAGAATGCCTTGGACTTGACCTATAAGTGAACATGTGCATTTACGCTATGTGCAATTAAATTAAATTATTTAGTTTGCTTGACTGAAAAGCAAATAAGATGCTGTTTAAGCAAAATATTTACTTGCTTAATTGAAAGCGAATAAAGCATGATTTACACAAAATGAATGCTAATATTTTTATGCTGATATAAGGGTTAGCATACATATTGACTTGATCACTAAATTGAAAAGACCGCATGCTGCAGTTTGCAAAGGGGATTAAAAATGCATCTGTGTGCGGGAGATTTGATCCTATTTTAAGACAGATGTGTTGATTTCGTGACTGCAAATGTAGTTCTTCTGTAGAACTTTTTTACGAGCTAGTCGCTTTTACAATAGCTAAGTAGCCCCAGTAATCTCACCATTGGTTTAACCGTTTATATGTAAGGGCAAGAAAAATTCATTCTTAGCCCAGATGTTAAAAAAGGGCTAAAAGTTAACTGTTCCCTGTTTTGGTCTTCCTCTGTTTTCAAACTCCTGACTCTGTATTTGTGAACTCGTGAATTTGTATTGTATTTTCGTGACTGATTATGAACTACTTCACTAATTTTCACTAATTTTGGTAAACTAATTTAAACTAATTAATTTCTGTACAATTGTGATTGTGGACTAACCTTACTGTCAACTAACTAATTTTTTGTACACTAACAAGTTTGTTTTGTGGACTCATCATCATCTGTTGAACTCTAATCCTACGTTTTGTACCTATGTGGCTGCATGGTCTTTACCGTCTTTTGTGCTCTCAATTTCTCAATTTGTGTGGAAATTGCCTTAAATATTGTCTTGATAATAGTGAAATAGTGGTCTCTATTTGCTTGACTGATTCGGAAAATTGCTCTGTTTACGTCCTAAGAAGTTCAAAATTAGAGAGTGGGGTTAATCGTCTTAAGTTGGAAATTTGGGGAGCCCCATGAGCCCAAAAGCAATCTCATACGTCATGCTTATCATGACGTATGCCTTTCTTTCGTAGATTTTCGCTTTCACATCAAAAGAAATCAAAAAGACCGAAATTGCAGAATTTCACGTGGACAGGTAGTGGAGAGGGTGAAGGTGACTGAACCCAATTTTTAGTCAGTTTGAGGTTGACTCGCTTGAAGTGTGGTTGTGCCCAGAGAGTGGCTCTGACTTTTACGTGGCTGATACGCCTGGATTGTTGTTGCGTTTCCTACTTGTGGCCGGTTGTGCCCCGTCTTGTCTGTTTGCGAGTTGATTAGTTATTCCCACCCTGTCACCTCACTCTCACCCTGTTCTGTGTGAACCTGCACTTGTCTATTATTTCTCCATTTCACTATTCGGATTTTCACTTGGACCAAGGTAAATCGCTGGATAAACAAGGGTTTGTGAGATTGTTGCGAATTGAACTGAGCTGTTTAATTGATGTCGACTAAAAGATAGGTTCGTACCTGATAACTCATATTGTTGCTGAAATTGTGCACTGTGTCTTGACTCTCTAAGCTGATATTTTATAATTGAAGTCCTGACCGATCGAGTAAACTGTAATTTAATCATCTGTACCTTGTTTTGGACTAAATTAGTTCGGGATTTGATTTGAGAACAAGGTGGACCACAGTCTTAGTTACGGAAGCCTTGTTTAAGTAGGATAATTAGTTGACCTCAAAGTTCCATTGAGCGGTCAACTAATTATTAGGTAATTTTAGGATAGACTGACTTGACTTTGAGCCATTTAACCAGTGCTCAGATTGTGCTGCTAATTCGAGTCATTTCACCAGTGCTCGGAGTGTTATATTGATCAGAACAAGTTTGCCCGACCCCCAAACTTGTGCAACTAGCAAGGGCTGAGAAATTAAAGTTTGAAGTTTGAGATCTTAGACGTGAAATAGACCTCTCAGTACCTAAATTAGCTAAAAGTATAGCCTGGCCGAAAT
>JASAND010001738.1:0-68287 GCA_030248195.1 Trissonchulus latispiculum
GGGACGGAGGCTTCAGGATCCAACTTCCAGAAAGGCGGGGGTTCCTCTCTCCAGGCTAAACGCCTTCTGCTGCTCGGGCCTTCTTGCAAAGGCCAGGGAGTAATCTGCGGTGTCCATAGGGACATGCGGCTTGAATTCGTTCCGCAATCCTATGAGGAAGGTCTTTAGTTTGATATCTTCAAGCATTCCCGGGTCTCCTCGGTCTTCCCAGGCGATTCGGGCATACTTCTGCAATCTAAGAGAAAAATCGGCAACTGATTCGTTCGGCATTTGCCTGATACTGAACAGTTTGGCCGTGGCATGCATATCCGTCATAGGAGGGATCATGACTTCTCTGAGGGCTCTTACTGAGGCTTCCCAATCGTCCTGTTGCATGGCGCCTCTGGGCATGCATTTATAAATCTCTGCGGCTCGGCCTCGGAGGGTAGAGGAGATGTTCATGACTTTCTGGTAGTCGTCCAGATTGAGCCTCTGGCTGAACTTCTCGTAGTTGACCAAGTGATCATCGAAGTTTTCATGGTCTTTTCCGGAATAAATGGGCATATCTCGGTAGGAGGCAGCAATGGCCTGATTCTGGATACTGTCACGCAGCTGGCCTAGAAGGTCCTCCACATTTCCATTATGTAGGATAGGCATCTGGGGGAAAACCATCTGGGGCATTTGGGGGTTATAGGGAGGGGGAATTCCGGGGGGTCCAGGAGGGGCATTGGGCAACGCCATGTTAGGGGGCCATTTCCATTATCATCTGCGGGATCAAACTGCTCCATACTATCTTCTTGAGTTGATCGGTAGGGTCGTAACTGATTCCTTGATAGGGTAAGGGGGGTTGCTCGCGTGCTTGTTTTGATTGTGTGGTTGGTTTGGGTTTGTCCTGTCTGGTAGGGTGGGTGGGTGGTTACTGTTGGGGGGTGTTGGGGTTAGCGTCGCTGCGGGATTCTATTTGTGTAATGAAGTGGCCTGGATTTGGCTCCAATTTCTTTCGGCAGGATTAGGGTCCGTTTTGGTCTAACAAGACGCAGGCTAGGGGTAACAACCACTTCAAAGCACGGAAGGTCAGCGCGTTTATCGGTAATGATAAACTTAGGCACCGGATTCTCAGAAGGTGGTTTGTCCAAAACTGAGAATTCCCTGCAGCCAACCTGGGTGGGGTCTTGATCGTGAGTTCGTTTAGGAAGGGGTCAGGCTCCGTTGATGTCGTCAGCAAGCGGGGTCAACACTTGCTTTCCAGAGGGCAACTTGGTTCAGTAACAATGAACTCTAGTGTATAGACCTTGATTGACAAATCAAGATCCGGAATCACGCTGTCTTTGTAGGGCCCAAGGGATCTGACTACAATCACTTACTTGTTCAGGGGTCCGATATGGCTCCAAGATGCTGATCAGGATAGGTGCCTTAGTTAATGCGACTGATTGTAAGGCACGGCAATTTATTGATACAAACAGCAAGTCTTATTATAGTACGAACAATTGTGGATACACGCGTACAACTAATGACACTACCGCAAACAGTACAATTGGCAACCTACAATACAGCTATATAGTTAACAGCAAACAGTACAATGGTTTGCCAGAGTTGCCAGTACTCAGTTTACCCAAATTAGTAATTATTGTAGGGACAAGGTCTTGACTCTTTAACTCAACCGATTAATTCTTTCTTTCTTCCTCTTGTCGTAATCTATCACTAAACTCTACTGTGCGGTCCCTATATGCTTGTGCTCGTGCTTTAAGTTAGAACTCTTTATCCGTCCTCCTTACCAAGGACAATAAAATGATAATAACAAAAGCTACAGAAAGGATAATTTAACTAGATTAAAGTTGTTAGTAGTTCAAGATTCCGGTCTGTGGGTGAGCCCGAAATGCCAGTAACAATAGCACTTTCGGATGCTGTTCGGTCACCTGGGGGGACAACGCAAGGGTCGGTCCGGTTGGGAGTTTCCTGGGAACGGTTATGGTGTTAGTACAAGGTAAGCTTATATTTAATCTCTTCTTTATATCTTCTACTTCCGATTGACTTGAAACTACCACTGATTAGTTAGACCAGAGACAAGGGGTGATAACCCCTTCGATAAGGCTGACGATCAACTCGAATAGACTCATCTTTTGAAATGGGAGAAAAAGAGTTACTTTAGAGAGGTTGAAAGTAATGTTAGGTTCGTTTTGGGTTAGATTTCAGGTCCCACTGTTGATTCTGGTGCTGTCTCTGCAATCGTCTCTGCCCCAAGTCGTTAATCAGGCGTACTCAGCCTCTAATGTACCTTCAGCTAGTCTGATTCCAAACAGGGTTAGCCAACAGGGCAAGTCTTCCAATAATCCAATAATCTGGTCCTTCTCCGGACTCGTATCACACACTGATAATTACTACAGAATCGTCACTACACGTCTGATCCACTGAGGGCTGGAATTCAGGATACGAACCGTGGCAGAGAGACTGTCCTTCCGCACCTGAATCAAATGGGTTAAAACCCATTAGTACAAGGTATAGGTGCGGGATTCGAACCCAGCAACCATTACTCACATTTTGGCTTTCTGAACAAGAATTAGACTTGTAAACTTGACTTTGTTGTGAAAATTTGAAAGTTTAGCGAGAATATCTTGATTTGGTGCAGTTTTAACAATATCGCTGCATTGAGAGTTAATTTTGGGGCGAAATACCATTTTTTTCGCACAATTTCTTGCACTCTTGTGCAAGAAATTGCCATTACCACATGATTTCGCCTTATACTTCTTGCTTCGATGCAACCCAGACTGGGAACGTGAGATTACGGTTATTTTGAGCCTCTCTGAAACAGGCAACTACTAATCGTCTTGAAACGTGCATTGCTACTTTGTTCTGGCGTGATTAAGGTTAGGACCTCTAGTTTTCCAGGTCCGGGTGAGGAAGGTAACAACTTCCTGTTTATGGTGAACATTAACTGATTAGAAAAACATTAATGCGCATATTTGCTAAACATATGGTAAGCAAGTTTAAGGCCTCCGTTTTCCCGGGTCTTAAAAGAGGAAGGTAACAACTTCCTGCTTTAACAGACATTATACGTCGGAAATTGATTAACTTTGTGCATCTTGCTGATTTTTTGCCTTTATTGGAAGATGGCTCTAGTAACTATCCCTAATACCTACGTAGCTAACTGTTATCCTGCTCGTTCCAAGTACAGTAATGACTATTATTTAATATTAACTAAGTCTACCGGTTTACTGATGCTGGTTATTGCCATTTATGAAAGGTTGTTTTAACCTACATTTATAGAGGTTAGTGACTGGACAAGGTTAAGCCTCTACCCTTGCTGAACTGTTATGAGACAGGGTTTTGCTAGATTTCTCCTTAAACACGGGCACTGCCATGAAATGGTGCCAGACCGCCCTTGCGGTTCTAATTACGGACGAAGTTTGTGCTGCAGATAACTGAATCGACTAGAAATGGCAATAACAACATGTGTCAGTCTTGAACTAAAAACGACGACGGTGGTCGCTACTACAGTCAAGGTCTAGGTTAATTATAGTCAATTACAATAGCAATAATACTGTGTATCTATTTTGAGTAAAAGAATCAATTATTGGAGAGTTTTCCTTCATGCGATTCGTCCGCACTCTTAACAAAGAGTGGCCTACGCGGACGAATCGAGGATAACCCCTTTTTTGACTGGTAAGGACCTAATGCGGGGTCCCCGTGACCCTAGATCCCTAGTTCCATCTGCGTATTCACTTAACTGAGCCTATACCTAGTTTCCTCACATAAACTCACATTCACAGGCATCTAAACACGCATACAAGGCTTGCAACCTAAAATTACCTTAATTATTATTACTTTCCTGCCTATTATAGGAATCCTAGCTAATTCTAATGTTTCACACAATTATACACAGATAGCCGTTACAAATAGAAACAATGACTTAGTCAAACACATCCTACACATACACACAACACTTATACACTTTCGGACTACTAATCCTATTACTAAGTTAAACATCTGTCATATAATGCTCGTACACAGTTCAGATCACACAACTAGGTAACCGTTTGATCCTTCATACGACATTCAGACAACACTCACCCAACATTTACGACACAACATAATTAATCATTTAAGCGTCATTTATGCGACAGTTAGACTAGCATACACTCATACTGATAACTTACAGTCATTCATACCAATCGCGCCTTCCATACAATGTCATTCATACAATCCCACACACACACGTACAAACTCGCAACCTCTTAAGTGGGTACTTATCTTACTAATCTCAAACACACGCACACGCACGCACACACCTAGGGGTAATTCACACACCCTAAGTCTAATTCATGGGATTGTTTATATCCCTAACTGGGGCCTTAAGTACCTATTTTACGTAATTATTAGCCATTAATTTAACAAGATTTAGTAAAGATTTTATTGCGAGTTTTAGAGTCCTAAAACTCGACTTTTAGCGTAGAAGTTTGAGAACTTTGAAGAACTTTTAAAACTTTGTGAAAGCCACGTGAGTAATGATTGCCAAGCAATCATTACTAAAAACAAAACTACTGTCAACAGTTACATTAAGTAAAGGGGAAGCCGGTCATTCCCCGTGAAACTCTTGATTATTAATTGTTTAAACAATGGATTATGAAATAAATGGTTATTTTAGAACTTCGTTTTTAGGATTCGTTTCCTACTTTTTGGTAACCTACTAATTTCAATACCGACCTACAGCAAACAATTACAAATTACGGACAATGAGTTTTTGAGGCTTAACAAAGCCGTGACGGAACAATAAGGCCGGCAACTCCTAGTTGCCGGCTGTGGGGTGAAACTACCTATTACTAGCTTAATATTCTAGGGTCGTAGCAAAGGGACCCTCTAGCTCAAACTCAGGGGCGGGGTTCCCACTCAGCAATCCCGTATTCTACATTGAAACCCCGAATTTACTGACCAACGAGCCCTATAAAAAATGGTAAAAGTGTTGGTCGTGGCTTGACCGAAAAGTGCAAATCAAAGAGTAACTAAATAAAAATGGAATAACGAGGGGTGGAGGTCAACAAACCTCGATAATAAGAGAGTGTCGAGTAGAAAAACAGAAACACCAAAGTAGGGACCGTTCTCAAGACCTCCATCGAACAAGAGGAGTTTACATGAGCTGCCCCGTTATTAAAATAATAAAATAATAAGAATAAGGGTTTAATTTAAAAGAACTAAAAAAGTGGCTCAAAGGCCCACACATGCTAGAGAAATAAGACTGGCCTCTGGCCCAAGATACTGAGAAAAAGTGGGGCTCACTGGCCCAAAATACATATAGAAGTTAGGTTCGTTGGCCGTATAAAAACAGAAAAACTGGCCCCGAAGGCCCAAAAACATCACACATAAGCATGGCCAAAAAAGGCCTCAATACTATACAAAAATATGGCCAAAATGGCCGTCAAATCCTAGCGTTTTGTCCTTCATTGGTAGGTCCTGGCCAGGTATAACAAACCTATGCGGCCCTTAAATTGTAAGTGTTCGTGGTATATTTCTCAGTTTCTTTTCTGGCCCGAAGGCCAGAAAAGTCCTACGTTTTAATCCTAACCGGGGAGAGTGCACTTTAGTCCCCATGCAGGCAACAACTGCACTGGAGAGCGCACTAGAAGGGAGGGGAAAAGCAACCGCTCTCGGTCGCACTCAGACGAACACTGATTAGAGAGAAAATTTTGGGGTCGGGCTGACAGTTTTGCTAGCCGCCCGATGACAGGTCATTAGTAAGTTTGGAAGCGGATTTTCCTTTGATTTTGAGGCAAAGCTTCTGGAAGGTTCTGGAAGCTTCCAGAAGCTTGCCACCTTTTACATATGGGGCGCAGTGGCGAGGCGGGCCAGCTGACCGCCGAGGGTCAATATTAATGAGTTTCGAGAATTATTGCCCTCCAACTGAACCTTTTTTGATGGATCCCTGGCCCTAAAACTTGGTAGAATTTTGGGAACTTTTCTTTAACATATAAACGTAACCAAAGGGAGAATTTTACTAATTTTTAGAACTTTTACTAATTGTTGCTCGAATTGCACAATTTTCCGGAACCAATAATTTACATAGTTACCTAGTATATACTTACGTACGCATTCCTAACTACTTATTAATGCAATATTATTATTATTAAAGGCCAATGGCCCCCTTCTAGCCATGACTTGGGCTGGAAATTGTGTACATTTCCCTTTTCCTCTTTGCTGGCTTTGTCTTCGGCCGAAGCTTGAGGAGAAGACAACTGTTGGGTCCTTGAGAAAAGGCCCAACAGAAAGAAGGAAAGGAAAGAAGAAAGAGAAAAAGGTTTGACTTAAGTCAAACCAAAAAGGAAAGACGTTCTAGAACGCCTTTTTGTTCTAGAACGTTAAAATTACACCATCAAAATGTAACCCTTTTAAAAACCCTTTTTGTTTATAACTTTCTTAATTTTGGGAGTTAGGAGGTCGGGTTTGGATTTTCGGAATCAGCGTCAACTTCTATATCAGATGAGCCCAAGTCAAGTTTCGACCCAAAATTGTTAAAATTAATTAATTATTACCTAATTAATGCTAACTAACCCTAATTAAGCCTATATAACTACGTACTTAACTGTTTTCTACCTAAAATCGAACCATCTTCCAACATTAGTCCCTTTTTTAGCGTAAATTTCCACTTTATAGGTATTTTGATGACCAATTCTCGGCTGATTAAGCGTGCAAGTGCCTATTAAAAGTCAATGACTTCCTGCTGGTTCATGTTTAGTCAATGAAAGACGTGCAAGGTGGTGAACAGGGGACATTCTTAACTCAAGTTATGAGTGACAACTCATTAAAACGCTTAAGATTGGTCCAATTACGAGTATTTCCCTTCGTGGGGAGTAACAACTCACTAATTTCCTCTAAAATCCTTTACATTTTGTTAAGACACTGCCAGTTAAGGTAGGGTGGAGTGACAACTCCGGTCGTTAGGGAATAGGTGACCGAATTACTCTTTCGCCAACAACTTCTAGATTAGTACTGTTAGTAATTTAATGATGTTTAAGCTTCAAAATTATCACTACGACTACACTTTCTACCCTTAATTGAGTGCAAACCTTAATCCCTATTTGTGAATTTCCCTCAATATTGAGTACTAGACAACTCTGGCTTGGCAAACACAAAACAATTCATACAATTATTGCTTGGACATCATTTATTAATTACTTTCCGTAGTGATAAGTGTTGATCTTCTTCGCAAATCCATGGCAGGGAGATTCTTCTCCACTGATTCCACAAGTCCTAGCCACGTTTTATTCAATTTAGATAGATTTTAATTTTAGACTTTACCAATTTCATTACATATTCATGTTTTCTTTTTTCATTTATAAAGTGACGACAGATTTAGCAAAAGAAAAATATAGAAAGTGCCATGTACATTTTGCATTAGTATTCCCAATGCAATTTCCAAATACTTTTTCTTATTAAGCCCGGTTCATACTTGTCTCTATGTCTCTGTCTCTGAGTCTCTGTCTCTATGTCTCTGTCCTTTTGTCTCTACACTGATAGAGACAAGACGTTCATACTTAAAAGGACAAAAGGACAGAGACTGGGTCATGTGACAACAAATTCAAATTTCATTGGCCACTTGGTGTACTTAAAACCGAAAACATATTTTTAAATTGCAACAATGCAATACTATTTTTATTGCCCTGTTAACAGCTAACATTATGTATGTTGAAAACAGGCTTTTAAATTGGATACAGATGCAGCTACTTTAAAATATTCAACGTAACAGACTGATCACGTGATGTCATTCGTTGTTCTGATTGGCTGTTTCTTAAGGACAGGCAGAAAAGTTGAGCATTGTTCAACTTCGCTTAGAGACTCTTAAGGACACCTTAGAGACAAAAGGACAAAAGGACAGAGACAGGTATGAACCGGCCAGAGACAGAGACATAGAGACAGAGACCTAGAGACAGAGACTCAGAGACAAGTATGAACCGGGCTTTAGTGAGATTGGAAAATCAAGCGCCTTTTCAAATTATTTTATTTCAGAATTTTCAAAAATTTCTATTTCAAGTTTCCAAATTTTCAAATAACGAGAATGTTAGGTTTATAAAAATCTATCAGAGCATTGTCTGGTGTTTCAGATTTCAGAAATTATTTTAGCTGTGAAATTTTTGATTCTGAAATGCTGTTCCATTATGGCTTTTAAGATTGTTAAATTTTATTGACTGAGATGTTCACTTAAAGAATCCATCTTGCAGGATTTCTAAATTATCAATGAAAGGAAACAATCCTCTCAGTAAGTTATCTGGCACGAGGTTCAATTGCAACTGAGTTACAGTCGGCAACTTATTAATCGAAAATGAATTCCCAAAAAATCCTCAACATTGTCCAACCCCGTCTTTACTTTTAATTTTGTCTTTTAGGTACTTGTTGAAATAGAATACTTTTAAGATGATTTTCACGTACTGAAACAAAACCTGTCTGCAGTGTATGCTATATATACTTGAAACACTATTTTTCACAATCAACGGTCTGTGAAAAAGTGTAAAAAATTGTAAAAAAAATTGTAGAAAAAGTGTAAAAAATTGTAAAAAAAGTATAAAAAAGTGTAAAAAAATTCCGAAACGTAGTGTTAAATATGTTAAAAATATGTAAAGAATCTAGTGTAAAAAAGTGGGGTGCAAAAAGTGGTGTTAAAAGTGTAAAAAAACCTGTTAAAAGTCCGAAATTTTGCTACTGTTAACTGTAAAAATGTTTTTTAACATTTTTACTTTTTTACAATTTACAACCCATCTGCAGCTTATCGCCTTAAACTTTTTAAAATCTGCCCTGAGCACTATCAGTAATCTTAATTTTTATTTGTATTTTGGATAGCATGTGAAAAGTGGCACCGGCTGGTCGGTGAGGGCCGGTGGCGTATGCTACTTTTCCCCATGCTAGATTTCCCCCCTAGCTAATAATACATATAAACAAGAGTACATAATAATAAGAGTATGCCACTAGGCAAGCTCTATGTTATCAGAGCAAAAACTATGCTCTGCACGCTAACGGCCCACCCCCGCAAATTAGACCTTAGTGACCCCCCCCCCGCAAATCAGTACCTAGTCGAAACGGGGGTACGCTCACTCGCTCTATGTTTATGTGCTTAAGCTCAAAAACACAAGCAGTGAGTGCGCGAATTTTGTGCCTGCTTTGAGCTTTAGAACACAAACATAGCGCACAAAATTCTTTGAAGTGAAGGGTCTAATTTGCGGGGGGGGGGGTGGGCCGTTAGCGAGCAGAGCATAGTTTTTGCTCTGATAACATAGAGCTTGCCTAGTGGCATACTCTTATGTTATTATGTACTCTTGATATAAATACGCATACGTATTAAAAAAATTTACGTGTAACGGGGAAACTTTAGCATGATGACGTCAGCATGTAATCTTTCCCCTGTAGGCATTTATGATTCAAACAATGTTTTTAATAGTTTTGAGTGGATTACATATTTCAATATAGTTTTACAATTTTCTTCTGCGCTTTTAGAGATTTCAGAAACGATGTGAAGCATATACAAACTACAAAATACAATTGTCGTAATGCGTGCGAAAGTAGGACTTAAATTTTGTAGGTGAATTTTACATGGGTATAAGAAATTCTTTAACTATAATATATAAATTAGTTAAGGTCTTTTAGTTGGATAGCTTGTAATTTGCTTTTTAATTTTTCTATAGCCTACAAATTAAGAAATAAAATTAGTTTTAATCGATATATAATCCAACTCAATCGAAGTTCGAACTGAACTTGAATACAAAACATATATTTTGTGAAAATAGATTTAAACCATATGTATATTAAATTAACACAATTGCCCCAACAATCAGCTTTATTTTGATTTTATTTTAGAATGAAATCTGGGTGATACTCCGGTAGGCGCACACCTACTGTTGTTTTGATAAATCAAAAATCAAAAATCAAAACTTGAATCAAGACCAATTTTGAGTTTTGATTTTTTCAAAAATCAAATCAAAACTCAGACTGTAAAAAATCAAAAATCAAATCAAAAATCAAAACGCGAAGGCAAATTTATCAAAAATCAAAAATCAAAACCTAGAAAATCAAAACCCAGTTCTGATTCAAGGCTACAATCAAAACTAGGTTTTGATTCAAGAATGAATCAAAACCCAGTTTTGATTCAGCGTTGTATCAAAACTTAGTTTTGATTCAGCGCTGAATCAAAACCTAGTTTTGATTCAGCGATGTCTAATATACTTAAATATAATATACTTAAACAGACTTCTCCAGCCCCGCTACATATTTATTGATTTATGCCCCTGTGTGTGTTTGTGTGTGCGCAAGTCTGCGCTGAGTTGTAATTTTCTCATTTGGTTGACGGTCTTGTCTCAGAGTTGACGGGACGTTTTCGTTTCGCAACAGATCCTTCATTCCACGATTTCGACGGGATTTATGCGTTGGCCTGCATTCTCGATCCAAGCTACTGCTGGTTCGTCATTCAATGTTGAAAACAAAGATGAAACCGGGTCACCAGGTCACCGAGTCAGTTCTGGTCACTATATGGACCGGGTCACCGGGTCAGGAGCTATGATCCGGTCTTGACCCGGTATTTTTTGGCTGGGAGAAATTTTTTGCTGTTAAAGCATATTTTTGGAATTTTTTATCAGCTTTTATAACCTGAAAACTTCAGTAATTACTCAAAACTTCAGGAATAATTATATACTTAACTTAATCGTCTAGTCTTTAAGATGCTTGTCGCTGTAGTGTCCTCAAAATGTTTGTAATGACCTGTCAAGCTTAAATCTAGTTTGAAACGATGATTGCGTTGGATCTTAACTAGCAACAAGAAAATTAGGTAATGGCCCTGAGAGTCCGAAATCTTTATCTTAAAATCTAAAATTTTCTATGCTCCATCTGCTGCAGTTTTCTTCACCGCTGCTCTCGTTTTCTGAGGGAGTCAGACTGTGTAGATCTCAAATCTGAGTAATTAAGAAAATCTCAGCTGGCTGGCTGAACTTGCTCTTCTTGTAGTCGAGCTTAAAGCATAGGTCAATAGGTCAGGTAATCATTTTCAATGTGAGTACGTATTTGGTTAGCGCAATTGAAACGAAAATCCAAATTCCAAACCGAGCCAGAAGCGAAGAAACGGTACGGTCCAACCCGAGCCCGGCCCAAGAAATTTCTTATCGGCACAACCCTACCTATAGTATATTGTGTGCAAAAATGAGCGAAATCCGTGACCAAATATTTTGGCCCAAAGCGACCCCCTTAAATCCTGGTCCGGGTCTGAATAAACGGGTGCGGGTGCGGGTCCAGGCCGGGTCTGAGAATTTGGATCCGGATTCAAATTTGCCTTACTAAGAGAGACTATCGTCCTACTAAGAAAGCAATATGAAAGAGCAGTTGTGGAGGTGCCATAAGTGTCTGGCAGTGGCCGCAAGCAACATCGGAGAAAGGCAAAAATTGACCCAAAAATGTCCCCCTCCTTAAGCTCCAAAAACTATACCTAAAAAATTGTCAAAAAATCAAAAATCAAAACTTTTCGAGTTTTGATTTATCAAAAATCAAATCAAAACTTCGAGAGTTTTGATAAAAAATCAAAAATCAAATCAAAACTCCGGCACATTTTGATAAAAAATCAAAAATCAAATCAAAACTCCGGAGGTTTTGATAAAAAATCAAAAATCAAATTAAAACTAAAATGAAAAATCAAAACAACACTGCGCACACCTTACAAAACTGAGGGCATACTGTAAAACGCTCTACTCCGGTAGGCGCACACCTTACTAAACTGAAGGTTTACTGCAAAACGCTCTACTCCGGGAGGCGCACACCTTACAAATAGTGATTTCTTGTACTGGTGATAATATGTACTAAACTGATTGCAAACTAAAATCGCACAACTGTTACAAAATAATTAATCACCGCAACATGACAAGCAGGTGTAGATGTAGTTGTCGGAATTAAATGCTAAAGAAAAATATAACACAAATTCATTGAAAAGGTAAGTTCAGCCGTTACAGGCGCCAATTTTAGGAGACATTCTGTAATTATGTGGACTTTCTGGCGCTATATAAGAGGAAGCAAACTACATCTAGCCACAGTAGTAGCAACTAGAGATGCACCGGGGGCGCCACTACCGGGGCCGCGCCGGGACCTCATCGTGGCCCCGGCCGGGGCCGGGACCACCTTGGCCTTGGCCGGATAGAAATTACTACTATCTGTCAATTAGAAGGGGCTGCTGTTGATCATTGTCGTGAGAATGGCATTTTGCCTAACTCAGACGCATCAAGCTTACTTCATGAAAACGATGCTACTTGTCCGCTTGGAACTGCAAAAACTCTCTGTGAAAAAAGGGGCGTCCGCGGTCACTTGCTGGCTGGACATTTGGCTGCTTACTCTTGGTTTGCTTGCCATAAGAAAATCCCTTTCAAGGTCTTTATTTCGGAAGTACATAGCCAATTTCCTGTCGCTTGAACTGACTTTAGTTTACATTGCTTGTTCATGTTTGTTAATACATGTTAAGGTATGTTATTACATGTTACATATGTTTATGAATATGTTCAACTTTTGTTCAATGTACAAGCAAGTGTTTGCGGCAGCGGTTTATTATCACACATTACATATTATTATTAAATATTATTACATTTATCATTATTATCTACACCTGCTTGTCATATTGCGGTGATTAATTATTTTGTAACAGTTGTGCGATTTTAGTTTGCAATCAGTTTAGTACATATTATCACCAGTACAAGAAATCACTATTTGTAAGGTGTGCGCCTCCCGGAGTAGAGCGTGTTGCAGTAAACCTTCAGTTTAGTAAGGTGTGCGCCTACCGGAGTACAGCGTTTTACAGTATGCCCTCAGTTTTGTAAGGTGTGCGCCTACCGGAGTAGAGCATTTCTGACAATTGCGAAAAATTGTAAGGTGTGCGCCTACCGGAGTATCACCGAAATCTGTAAGGGAAGCAGGCATAGGAAAGATTGATAAGCCTGTAACGGGAGTTCAGCTGATGGTCCTGCGAAGTTGGTTAGCATGTCTGCTCCGGAGTCAGAAGGGCCGTGGTTCGAAACCCGGCTGGGCCAATTCTTTACTTGCAATGGTGAGTGAAAAGCTGAACCGCCCTCTTCCCTTCTAGGTCCTGGTTTCGTGGGTACGAGGGTACCTGACGTCTCCCGTTCGGGCTTGTCCTCGGTTTCTTCTTTGTCCATCAGGGGCCGATGTTATGAACATACAAACCCGAGTTAAGTCGCAAATCCGGGTTAGCTTTATGTGTTAAAGGTAGCCAAGTTAACCCGGGTTTTAACGTTGATAACATTGGCCCCAGTCCTGGTAGAAGCGCTACAAATCAGTGCACAGCATTTTGGGTTGCGTTGTACCAGTTGGAATACAATGAAACTTACAATGGAATATCTAAGATCAAAATAAAATACGTTGCACCAAACGTTTGTTGTAATTAATGGAAAACAAAATTGTATAGAACCCTAAATTTATTATTATTATTTTAGGGTGATACTCCGTTAGGCGCACATACAATTTTTCGCAGTTGACAGAAATGCTCTACTCCGGTAGGCGCACACCTTACAAAACTGAGGGTTTACTGTAAAACGCTCTATTCCGGTAGGTGCACGTCTTACTAAATTGAAGGTTTACTGTAAAAGGCTCTACTCCGGGAGGCGCACACCTTACAAATAGTGATTTCTTGTCGTAGTAGTACTTTTTGTTGAAGTATGTACTGACCTATTGGCGCAAATACTTACTTATAATTATTACGAACTTACTTAACAATTATGAAGTGATGTCATTAGCTATTATGTAATTACATATACAATAGCGTTCAAATAAACTCAGTTGGTTAACTTACAAATTAATTAATCACCGCAACATGACAAACAGATGTAGATGTACTGGGTTTAATTTACTGGGGGGGGGGGGGCGGGGGCGCCCCCTCCACTTCTTGTTCTTGGGTTCCCCCCACTCGAGCACCCCCCCCCCCCACTCGGCCTCACCCCCACTTTTTTGGGCTTCCCCCCCACTCACCCTACGGTGCCCAGAAATTGCCAAATTTTTTAGGATTTTAGGATTAATTTGTAAGTTAAGCAACTGAATTTATTTGAACGCTATTGTATATGTTATTACATTATAGCTAATGACATCACTTCATAATTGTTAAGTAAGTTCATAATAATTATAAGTAAGTATTTGCGCCAATAGTTTAGTACATACTTCAACAAAAAGTACTACTACGACAAGACATCACTATTTGTACGGTGTGCGCCTCAAGGAGTAGAGCATTTTACAGTAAACCTTCAATTTAGTAAGGTGTGCGCCTACCGGAGTAGAGCGTTTTACAGTAAACCAACAGTTTTGTAAGGTGTGCGCCTACCGGAGTAGAGCATTTCTGTCAATTGCGAAAAATTGTAAGGTGTGCGCGTCTAACGGAGTATCACCTATTTTAGTCTTATCGCTATTCTTTGAAAAATGTGGTGTGAGGCCACATTCTGGGATAGTTCTTCAACTTTAGACCTGACAATTTATTGGCTTTTACGTTTGTAATACAGTTGGCTGTACTTGGTTGCAGAAATTCAGCAGCTGTCCTCTTAATATTGTTTAAACCACATTAGCCACCCACCCATAAATTCAAGTCAAAGGTAGATTCGCAGAAATGAAAACCTTTTAGATTGTAAGGGGCAATAAAAATAGACTCAATGGTTTTGTCCATTTTTAAAAACTAGCGGTACATAGAGTCCGAATTCCATCTTTCGATTAGACCTATAAAGGCAAAGATACGATTAAGAAAGTCCATTAAACTTAATACTTGCTCGTTTTGGTTTATATTTAATAAAAATGGCATAACTAAAGAGGGAAATTTAACACGTTAAAGGACATCTTGCTATTTCCAAATATCAGCACTATAAAAAATCTGGTTGTATGTGCATGAAGTTAGGATCTTCAGCCTTTTTAAATTACAACATATCTCAAAAGTGGGTCTGGGATTTTGCTCCTTTTTCCATGGACAATGGTAGCGTAAACATTTATAAAAACTGCGTGGTATCAAGGCATAATAAGGTTGCTAGGTCATAAATTGTGGAGATGCGCATGCGCTTACTGATAGTAGAGGCTTAAGCGAAGTACTCATAGCTGCAAACTGCCGTATATGAATGCTAGAAAGATCAAATTTACAGGGATATGTGGCCCATATATGGCGCCTGTATTATTAAAGTTTGTCCTGTATGACTTTACTCTATCGGCCTTCACACAATTTTAATTGGTGAGAGCCACACGGCGACGAATATTTGGAGGTTTTCCTTTTACTCCGGGTTGCTACAAGTGCTGAAGGTTTGAGCTTTGGTGGACCCTACCAGAAATCGGCTCATATATACATATAAATAAAGTATATCCTAATTAAATTAGGATATATAATATATTAATTATATACTCTTGCCTAAACTCCAAAACGGTGACTGTGGTTTACTATTTCAATAAAGCATCGGACTACAGGTAAGATTACAGTGAGGGCAAATGACTATAAAACGTTCATTCTATAAACTGCGCGCAGAAAGATAAAACAATTCCAAAGTAAGAAAAAGTCTGTGATATGACACAAAAAAATTAAGGTCAACAGAAACACAGGAAATATTCTGTGCCCGGGTCCTCAAACGGAGAGACTGTTTCTTTCCTTACCATGTGTATGCGATTACGAAAGATTGCTATTTTAATAAAAAACAACTTTTTAAAGAGAAAAAAACGCATTTTAGAGGCAAGATTAATAGGACTAGTCTAGGCTGTAAGGAAATATTTCTCACTCCTCCTTTCCTTCCAAGAATACCATCAGTCACGTCTTACAGCGAAGAAACAAAGCAACACTACGAACACAGACAATACCAACCATTTACAGACAGACTATATTATATAATATATAAATATAATATGGATTAGATCAATTCACTGTGACAACGGTATATCTATGAGCCTTAGCAGACCCACTTTCCAGGTGTAGATTACTCGAAACATCTATAAACTTGGACTTGGAAAAGAAACGCTTTTAGTGGTGTGGTTTACTCCCTAAAAAAGAATTTTCACGTAGAAATCGCAAGCAGGAGGGAGAAGATCAACCAGCCGTATCTGTTTCTAAATGGGAAAACCATTTTACTCAGTTAGACCAAGAGTACATAATGATAAGAGTGTGATAAGCGTCACACTCTATGCAATGAAGGCGAAAACTATGCGATGCGCGCTAACGGCTTACCCCCCCCACAAATTGACCCCCTCTCACACCGCCCCTATATGGGTACATAGTTCCAAACGGGGGTCGCTCACTCGCTTAGTATATTTTGTACATCTATGTGTTAAGCATACACGCTTGCACCCCCTCCCCAAATTGGGCCCCTGTTAATTTCAGTGTGTAATTATGCAAAGCAGCAAGCGACCCCCGTTTGGACCACGTACCCATATAGGGGCGGTGTGAGAGGGGGTCAATTTGTGGGGGGGGTAAGCCGTTAGCGCGCATCGCATAGTTTTCGCCTTCATTGCATAGAGTGTGACGCTTGTCACACTCTTATCATTATGTACTCTTGGTTAGACAAAAAATGAATATGCAAAACCACAAAGTGCGGTCTGAGTACACACACAAACCAATATGATGATGAACTTGAACTGAACGAAACTTTAAACTGATTCCATCAATCTTACATGTACTTGCAAAATTTAAAATTTCTAAACGAATTCCCAAAATTTAATGAAACGTGTAAAAGGTTTCCTTCTTCACAAAAAGAAATATTGCACAGAACAGACAACCACTGGCCAGCTATGAAAAGCGCTAAAGTATATACATAATTTCACAGGTTTGAAACAAAACAGTTTTACGTACCTATTTAGCTTTAAATTTAGCATAAATTATACATATATACTGTAGAAAACTACATAAGCAAAGTAATCCTGTATAACTTTTCCACTGAAAGATCGAGGACAAATTTACAGAACTGGAATAAAATTCATTAGCGATTAAGAAACATCGTATTATGAATTAAAGCAGAGTAGTGCAATGAAAGCGGTGAGTGCGGTTTGCAACAAAGTTAGGTAGATGAACTTCCGGAGAAAGAATAAAAGGAAAGAACAAAGCCAACAAATGTACAGCGACCAACCAACAAAGTAACAGCTTAATTACACTATAATATAAAAACATAGAATCTAACGAAAAGAAATAAATAAAATACATTACAAGACCACTCACACGAGACATGTGACAAAGCACATCAACTTCCGAACAAAATTGGTGCCTTACAAGTGACATATTCACAAATAATAACAAAATCCACCTTACAAGTGACAATACACAAGGTGTTTGAATTGGACAGTGTTGTATCGCTTTTGAAATGGAATTCGCCGAGCCCATTCAATCCTGCTAAAGGCCAACTCAACTGAAGTAAACAAGGCCGACATCTTTCCGTTATCAGGTCGTCGGTTTGATAAAGCAAAAGCTGATAGCTTTTCCAAAACAATCCCTTGAAACACAGCTCACGTCTCTTGGATCCCGTATTGGAAAAAATCTCCGAACGACTCAACCACGAGATATATTCGTATTGACCGACTACCGCTGTCAATGCAACTCAGATTCCGATTTGCCTGCACCAAAATGTATTAAGCTTCCTGTGCCGGACTATCAAAAGTCAGAAAACAAGTAACAACCATTACCATTACCGCTCACTTTTTAAAAGTACAACACAAGTGGGAAGCAAAATGGTGAATCTTTTGGTACAGTAACCTTTTTCGAACTGCCGATTTTGCCCTTGACTCATCACAAAGAAATAATTTAGATGTATAGTCAAGCGGGAAAAAAAAACCCACTTTTCAGATTTTTGGCCAGAACTTTTTAATGGTTTGACATATCGAAATGCTGATTATACAGGTAGCTAGGCCTAGTCGTAAGCTTTCTTATGAGCTATAGAACACCTCTGTAGGGTGTGCCGTTAGCGAGAAAAATTGTCCCAAACTGGCGGGAAAAAAAAACCCAATGCGGGAAAAAAAAACCCATATGCGGGAAAAAAAAACCCACCCCAAAAAATTTTTGGCAAGCTGCCAGGAGCATTTCTAACCATTCCAAATGAAAGAGCGGGCTGTTTTTAGTACAACTATATCAAAATATATTAGTTTTTGTATTAAAATTGAGGTCATATGGTCATTTGAAAATGTTGTATCTTTAACACATAAACATAGGCAAATTTTGGAAATTTTTTAAAATTGTTTATTTTCGGCAATTTAAGCATCCTATCGTATAGAAAACGTGTTTTTCCTGCATTTAGAGCCAAACTAGACCCATTTTAAGGCAAAAATAAGCATTTTTGGCCAAAATTGAAATTTTGGCTTGAAATGGCACCATGTCCAATTTAGACCCCCTGGACCACCCATAACAGAATGAACCCGGGTAAAACCTATACCAATTTAATCTGTAGGCTCTATTAAACAAATGTACGTATTGGTTTGACCTTTCCGGTCAATGGTTAGAAAAAAAATTTAATTTTGAAAAGTGGGTTTTTTTTTCCCGCCGTGGGTTTTTTTTTCCCGCCAACTCCAGGTCACCCCCAGGTCGCACCGGAGGGGTCAGAGCAGTGTGACATATATCATCATGAAGCGCAACAGATGCCCTACAGGTACATATAATCCGCTTTGGTCTAAGTCTTTCCAGTAGTTCAGGGTGGCCCGGCAAAGTTTGCCAAATTTCGGCACTTGGTCGGACCAAAATTTCCAAAAATTTCAAAGTCCCAAAAAATTTGCAGGGAAGCAGTGGGAGCAACCATAATATACCCTCCAGGGTTATTTTGGATGCTCTTCAAGATAGGCTATTAAAATCCTAGATAGCTCATACCGGTAAGCCCACACTGGGGGTGGGTTTTTTTTCCCGCATTGGCGAGTGGGTTTTTTTTTCCCGCTTGACTATATACGTATATGTGTTAGAAATGAGCGCACTAATATTAGCTACACATTTACTGTTTCTGGTTATTATTTTACAGCAAAATTTGCACAATTTAGCCTCTCCATCTTGCATTGAAGACTTTAAATAATATTGTTACTAAAATTTTGGAATTTTTCTTTTGGCGGGCCGGGCCGAGCCGAAGTTTGCGAGCTTGCGGGCCGGCCCGTTCTCATCTCTAATATGTATCTATATCTCATCACAAGAAAAAGCGTACAAGTAAAAACACAAATAACTATAAATATTATATACAGCATGCTATTTCCAATAAATATGCAGCAATGGCGAATGTACATACGTATACAACAAGGATGCACAAAATTAGCACAAGAAACAAATCTATACACACGCTGTAAACAGCACGAATACACCACGTAAACAAAATCTAGTCCAGAGCAAGAACGCAACAACTCTAGCTTGACAGATTTTTTAAAAGTATATACTTAAAACTAGGGCGTCAGTTTTAGTTATATTATATAAATGCTAATAAGCATTTCAGCTCCCTCGTTTTAACAATATGCTAATTAGTTTCTGTGGTCACAGGAAGTGGTTTTGACCGAAAAACCAAATTTCTAAATTTTGGTACCTACTTGTACCAATCAAATACCAGCTATTTTCCCATGAACAGCGAGCCCCCAAACACTCTGATATAAAATCAAACACTTGAAGAAACGAAAACACAAAACAAATAGATCACAAATATGAAGAAACCTGGACTGGAAATACGTACAACAAAATAGGGGAAAGGGAAATCAACAGTAAACAGAAGAACGCAAACAGACCACAGAATGACAAACAGAAGTTTTGGTTGCGCCTGCGACAACAGTCAGTCAAATCCAAGTATTAGGTATCCATGAGAGACAGATGAACTATGGCGGGAGGAGGCAGAACAATACAAGGGAGACCAGGGTGGGGGGGTTCAGCTGGTCCGGTATGGAAGGAAAGGGGGAGGGGAGGGGAGGGGCGGTGGTGATGAAATAGAATACAATATCACTGTACAACACCACGAACAATTTAGCACAGCAACTACAAAAACATGTGATTTAACACCACAACAACAAGTATGCAAGTATTAACTTAGACACATGAACGTAATGTAGCAGTCTACCTATACGTTGTGTACTTTACACGTCAGGCTATCAGACAGAAACACAAGAGGCCGTTACAGGGGAAAGGTTAAGCTGCGATTAGCAATGCTGACTACGTACGTATCAAAAGCAACCGACCACCGCTGCTTGCCTACACAGGTATTCAAAAGCTGACCGACAACAAGTACAATACGTATACAGACAGACAGTCAGGTGGAGACGACACGCGACGCTGTAAACCAAAATAAAGGTTGATTAGGGGGAGCAGGAAAGGGCCAAGAAGGACGATCAGGACCATGAGGGAGAAGAAGGAGAGGAGACGACCAGATATTCTTGCAACGCATTTAAGTAATGGCTAAAACAGCGTCATCTATTAAGTCGGACTAGCGGCTGAGTTTGCAGAGTGCCGTGAACCAGCGGATTGGTCGCTAGAACTGACGTGGGCAGGGATCAGGATATGATTCAAAGATGGTTGAATCTTTAGCTCTGAAACAAGGAGGAAAAACAGCGCCTACAGGATTTTGTGCTCCTCTCCAACTATCCAACTAAAGGTGATAAGATTCCAAACTTAAAATCGCAAAAAAGGCAAAAGCACGGCACGTTTAAGTTTTGTGCAGCTTCAATATGGGATAAAAACTAGAATGTTCATACCATCCTCCGTAAAATTGAAGAGCGCAGGTAGATCGCGACCACTGGGGAGCTTCGTTCCGTGCTGCCTGAGTTCCTCGAAGAATGTATGGGCGCAGGCTTGGAGAGGTGAGAAGCGGCTCTGTGGAGTGTAGGAAAGCAGACGACTAACTAAGTCAATTGCATCTGCAGGGGTTCGAGGTCGGAACACCTAAATATACATGACATTTGTATTATATACACCAGAGACGAACATAAAATTCAGAGAATTAATAGAATAACAATGAGAGGCTCTATCAAAAGTTTGCTAACATAGTGTAGTCGTCATCAGGTTAAGAAAAAATATATAGGTAAGTTAGGCAAATTACAGATATCAGAATATGATGAACTCAGAAAATCATGCACGTACCTTCTGCCAGGGATGCGGTTTAATCTGAGGGAATTTGAACTCGGTATAGTTAGGATTCATTTGCTGAATTTCTTCCCTGGAAGGAGTACCCAACACTTTGATAATCTCAACTAGCTGATCTACTCCCGAGTCACCGGGAAAGATAGGCTGACCCAATAGAAGCTCTGCCAATACACAGCCGGCTGACCATACATCTAAACAATGAAACGAAGTATATATCTACAATGGTACACTGATTGATCCATACCTGGGCTTATTCTACTGGGGGGGGGGCTCCGCATAAACGACCTTCCCTCCAAAAATCGCCCCTCTTCCCAAAAATCCCCACCCAAAGTGGGTGCCAATATTTGGAACTAACTTTTGTCCTAAAAAATCGCTCAAAAGGTCAAATTTTCAAAAAATTTCCGGCATTGCCGGAGTTTTTTTCTCATTTTTTGCCAAATTTTAACATTAAATCTGCTATCTTGCACTAAAAACGAACTATTTTGATATTTACTATAAAAATAGCGCAATTTGTAGCATGTTCTTAGAAAATTGCGAAAAAATTTTCTCCCCCCCCCCCTCAAAATGATTCGGGTCCCGAGGGCCCCCCAAGAATTCCCTAGAATTAGTCCAGCATATGGGATTAGGTGGAAATAGGCGACGCAGCTGACTACAAAATTAAACTTTCTAAGCTTAATCAAGAACTTTCCCGTTTTTCTCTGTTCGTGACCTTCTTCAGGATACTGATTCTATTAGATAAGTGGATTGAGAGATTCTTTAAACTGCACTGCCCGCAACAAGGCAGTTCTCGGGCTTATCGATTACTTCTGCAATTCTAGGTCTTGACTTAAGACAACTCCACTGCCTCAAAAAGCACTATTCAGTTGGACAGTTCATAATCTACGCCTATCACGCGACCTGAAAGGTATATCAATACAAATACCTACAGAATTAGATTGACTGGTTATTCAATGGTCTCATAACTTACCAATGTTTGTGGTGTAATCAGTTGCGCCAAATATCAACTCAGGAGCACGATAATATCGTGAACAGATGTATGAAACGTTAGGTTCTCCTCGAACCAGATTCTTTGCACTAAAATATATAAACAACGCTCATGTTTAACAAGAACACGAAATCCGCGAACTCGAAGTTGACGAAGCTTAGTCTAGTTATGTTTCACACAACAGTTTTTCGCTCAATGCATCTTTACTATAATAATTAGGGAGCAAAGTCAGGAGTCGGGTTTCTTTTTAACACTCCGCACTGCAAAACAATGCGCCGACCAGGAAACACGAATGTTTCCTCCTGACCCGTTTAGGGAACGGGGCCGAAATTTCATATTTTCATTGGAGAGAGGAAGGACAACAAAACTAATACTGTGAATTGAAAGAGTGCACAACGTCCTCCTACTAAAAGCAACTTTCTGCAGTATATTTGTCTCATTTTCCACCAAATTTTGAATTCCGAAACAATCGCGGGTAAATAGGGGGAAAGGGTGTGATGAACCTCCTGTCATCGACTTTTAACTTTTCTCCACTCTTGCTAATTTTTGGACTTATATTTTGTAAGCTCATTCTAAGCTGAAAATGGTGATTGTTTTGGGTTTTTACCTTAAAAATGTTAATTTTTCACTATGAATTCAATTATAGTTATATATTTTTCTTGCTCCCCTTTTCGGAAACCCCCCCCCCCCGCTACTTACAAAGGTACAAATGCATGTCAGATCACCAGTGTGGCACCGCCCACTGTACCAATAATAGCCTGTTTATTTACCTTCCAAAATCACACAGCTTCAATACGGCAGATTCAGAGTCCACCAAGAGATTCTGCGGCTTTATGTCTCTGTGACAAATTCCTAGTGAATGGATGTAGGCCAGGGCTCGAAACAGTTGATACATGTACAGCTGCAAACAAATGCACAAGTTATGTACATAGAAGACAATCCACCAAAATTCATATTGAACTTGGACTTCACCAGAACTCGAATGGATAAGAAGGTATAAACACTAACTTCACATGAGCTTTCATACATAAGGAATTTTATCATCTGGTTGGCAGCATCGATCGATAAATATTGCGTTAGTCTGTACAGTCTTACTTTCACATAAATCATTGGAATCAGCTGTTTCTGTTTGGTGTGGTGCCTGGCTATTCGATAAACAGTATCGGGAATATACTCCAGTATCAGATTCAGGTACAAATCCTCTTTCTAAAACAAATGGTTGCAAAACTTAACAAAATTTCCAGCAAACTACAGTGCTTCCTTTTGCAGAGGACGTGCCGTTTAAACTCCTCATAGAATAAACATAAATGTCAGTTCATTCCGGCAGAATTTCGGACCACCTTAACGGCAACCAGTTGCAGGATGTCCATGAAAACGACGGGAAACGTCATCTGTGTTTTTCGTCGGAATGTTTTGTGGTCCGTGGCACAGTGTCCCAAAGTTTTTTCGTAATTTAACAGAAAGAAAATAATTGCACGACGCCTGCTTTGGCTTGCCAATGCTACTATAATTAGTTATATAATTTTAGAAAATTGGACGTTCAAGGACCTGTCAAAATAAAGGAGAGCTTTTCCCCTGTTTTAAGATTGGTTTCTGATTGTTTTGAGGATCTTGGAAAAAGCCCTGCTTTCTAACTGATTTCTACAATTAATAAAACGTGCTGTATGAGCATTAAAAAGATAATACGGTAAACGGCGGGGGAGCCAAGGAGAGGCGATTTGCCTGCCCCTAAGCTCTCAGAGAGGCTGTGGCGCAACGGCGCATAAATTTAGCGTATTTCTGAAAAAATTGCCCAATATTTAGCCCAAAAAAGTACGTACGTGCACAACCTCCCATCTTGGAAACATAACATTAGAGCAAACCGCTTGAAAATCCAAGATTTGCTGCTTCTGATGCTGCAAACCATTTTGCTGTAAAATTCCGCCAAAATACACGAACATGGCAAATTTCATTATTTTTGCTTTCCAGAGCTATATTAATAAAATTGCCAGATTTCATGACAAAGAAAATTTTAAAAAAGCATCTAAATGGCTCTATACTAACAGAGCGGCTGCAGCTCTCAGTCATTCGTCCAAGGTATTTTAGCACCTGGGATTTTTTGGATGCCCAAAATTTTACCAAAACTGGCCAGGTTTCAAACATTTTCTCTGGACTTTTTCCATAAAAAATGTTTATTTCAGCTTAAATCCAGGAATTTTTGAAAACTTTTGCGTTTCTCCAAGCAAAATATGCCAAGACGACTAATTTTGGATTTCTTGCTAAAGTCTCCCCTTCCGGAAAATTTCTTTCCCCAGGATTCATTTGGAAAGAGGTCAAGTTACCAAACCGATTAAGATCACAACGCAAAATATTGAAAACTAACCTTATCACCGGTGGAGTAGAAAAAATATTTCAGTCTAACAATGTTTGTATGCTCCAACTTCCTCATTATTTGTAACTCCCGATTCTGAAATCAGAAAAAGACAGAATAAATGACATCTAAGACAAATTAAAGCTGCGTATAAAATAATGCTTGGCACAAATACAAGGAATCTTTGACACGATCTTTGACGCCACTTTAATTCTATTCTAACATTGGGGTTCCAGCTAACCGGAAGTAACGTGTTTGCACACACTAAGAAATGTGGTTGTTAAAGTTTCGAAACACCAAACACAACCAAAAGCTAATAAACGCTACACAACATTTGCTACTAAAACTGGATTTTAAACCAGGCACTTTTTAGCTTATTTATAATAGGTTATGTAAAAACAGGACAATTTAACTGCATTTTGATGATTTTAGACATTTTCGACACTAGAGGAATGAGGGCTACTCTGTGGAGATATCGGTCATGATCTAATGCTGCATTCACAGTTCCTGTCTCAAGCAGACGCGCGTATGTAAGCATCTGCATGCGTTCGTGAGAATGAATATGCTGCAACTAATTTTAAACTGTTAAAACGGCATGCTACGGTCTAAGGCGTAAACGTGCGTCTACGCACGTCGACGCGCGTCTCTAAGCGTTTCGCGACTATGAATGCACCTTGAAACTTTACAAAACGTTGATTTGAAATTCTGCCTAACTAAGATTAACTGAATGGCTTAGTCAATGGCTGCTAATAGCCTCTTTCGAATTCTAGTTAGTTCGTGGATGGGTAAGGGTAGGTTGTGTGCTAGTCTCCTAATCCAACTTAGGTAAAAATGTTAAGGTGGTGGTATCCTTTTGTGCAGTGCTTTTGTGGGGATTTTTAAAACACTATAACTTTCCAATTTTGGGAGTTGGAAAGAGCTGTGCACATCGTTTTAAAGCATATTATATCTGTATATGCGCATGTGCTCACGAAACTGGCAAAATTAGCAAAAAATAGCAGAAATTTTCTGACATGCTGACATCTAACAGGAATGCTGACATCTAACAGGATGAATATAGACCAAAAATTCCACGATATAAAGGACATATGGCCGAGGGACGTTTTTTGGATTTGGCTCCGCAGGTCTTAACGTTAGAGAAAATCGGCCAAATGCACGGTAACACGAAATTTCGCAACTTCGCATTGAGTTTTCTTGCTACTCGGTAAGTTTTAGCCCAAACCAAGAAAAACGTCCCTCCGCAGAAGGGCGAATTTCGATTTTGCCAAAAAATCTCCAGAATCCGTCGAGTAGTTTTTGAGAAATCGATGTTCGAAACAAAATAATTGCAGTTTTGCCAAAATGGCTTTTCGGCCAAATCTCTAAATTAAAGCTATAAAGTCCGGCCAATAGGCATTCATAAAATGTGCATTTGGACGATGTATAGATTAAGTATAAATTAGCCAACTATGTCCTTAACACGTGGCAGTAATTGTGAAAAACCTTATTTCCTCGTAAATGGCCATTTTTTGACCCCCAAAACAGTTTATTGCTTATACTGACTTAACCACAAGAAATAGCTCAAAGGTTGTAAAAGCAAAAATGTTCATTTTCATGTCCTCTTTCCAGCCATAACAACCAATCCAGTGTCTTGTCTGCCTACCGGGAGCCTAAGCCAACAACCAAAACATTTTCATCTTTTGGCCTAAAAATACGGGACTGGACCCAGAATGTTAAAGAGCACGGATCAAAGTCGTATGAGTCAAAAATACCCGAAAGGAAACCAGCACCTTAAGGTATGTAAAGGTACAAAAAGGTAAGGTGGCCCCTGGTGAGAACTCCAACCTAGAAGGTTATAGAGTGCCGGTGCTTATCTCCGGATTCACAGCCCGAAGCTAGGAGAGACAACTCAAATGTCGACTATATCTGTGGAAGGGGGCCAGAAAAAGACAAGAAAAAGCTTATCTGACATTGAACCTCAGCTTCAGAAATTTATTCGGGGGCGTGCACTACAAGGACCTTAGTCCTTTGCATGCCACGGTAAATCTTGCATTGGTTTCTCGAGAAATATATACTAACTATTTTTTTTACTAACTATGTTAGATACGTAATGTACATTCCCGTGGCCTACCAAACTCTGGCGTCACCGTAACTGTTTGTCTACTAACCCTGACATGATCTTGCCGCTTGCATGCACCAGCATTGTCATGTCAGATGTAGTACATTGTTGTATGTGGACGCGGCGTAATGGGCTGGGCAGCCGCGGGGTGAGTCACGTGGATGTAATAAAAAATTTATTTGTTTACTAACACCACGTGATTTGCTCGGGATCCCCCCCCCCTAAAAAAAATATAACGCGGGGGCAAGGCCGCACCCAGGGGGGGGGGTTCAAGGGGTCTAGACCCCCCCCTTTTGGGATGACAAAATGGAAAATTTTTGCTATTTTTATGGCAAAAACAGCTATTTTTTAAAAAATTTCGCGCCTGCGGCGCGAAAATTCACTTTTTGCTAGAGATAAACGTCCAATGTACTGTTTTTTGGCGAAAATGCAAAAATTCTTCAACTTCTGGGGGGCAGCCCCCCAGACCCCCCGTTGCGTTTTACCTTGGACCCCCCCTTTTCAAAATCCTGGGTGCGGGCCTGCGCGGGGGACATGGGACCATATCGGCATTCATAAAATATAAATCTTTCCGACTGAAAACGTCCACATCTTTCAAACACCTCTGCACAAAATTGCATTTTTCCAAGCGTGACTTACACGGAAAAAAAACAAACGGACCTAACTTGTCCGGAAGCGAAAATTTTCAAAATTGAAAATTTTGACCAAAACTTTTTTGCCACTTGTTGCACTCGTTGTGTAGATTCCAACGATACCAAACTTGCCGAGTTTCGATCAGTATTGAGCTGTATGGTGCTCGAACGAATCTCAAAGGGCCGCGCAGCGCCTTTTACACCCACAAATTTTAACTTTCACACTCGCTCTCGCGCCCCCTGTATAATAATACCGACTTATTTAATCTTGTTGAATCGTCTTCTGTAACAAAAGGACATTGCTAAAACTGAAAGCTCCAAAATTTTACATTCATATACAAAGCATTCAACGTACTTTAAATCTTTTATCCTGTAAAACCTTCTTGATAGCTACTTGTTCTCCATTTTCTGGCGAAATCAATTTTGCCTGATAAACAACACCAAACGAACCATTGCCGATCACACGAACATCACTGTATTGCAAGTCAACCTAAAAATGAGTAATAAGCTGATAAAGTGTATACACTATAAACAGTAGATGTGCAAGAAAAAAGTAAAGCTAAAGTGAAGCTAAAGGGATGGGCTAAAGCAATAAAAAGGTAAAGTGACCCCTGGAGAGAACTCACACTTACAGAAGGTTATAGGATGCCGGTGCTTATCTCCGAATTCACAGCCCGAAGCCAGGAGCGACAACTCTAATGATGACTACATCTGTGGAAGGGGGGAGGGCGGCCCTTCATCAGGCATATGCCAGAACACAGATTCCTGTTGCCTTCTTGCCGCAGTGGTACCCATTCACCGAGCAGTTAAGGATAGGCAGCTGGGTTGACTGGAGGCCACGGCGAACCAATGTGCGTAGTTCCTTGTTCAAGGGGATTTGTAAAAGCCATGGGCCGCGGCCGCGACCCCTATGATATAACTACGTGCGTATATATATACAGGATATATATATACCTGTCTATCAGGACCATATCCAGGATTAGCCACGACATTTGTGGGCCTGTTGTCCTTGTTCGGATGGAACATCGACATCCAAAAACTCAACAAAGGTACTGGTGCTGCTACTTTTTATGAATTGAGAATACTCTTGAATAATAAGATCTGACCAATGAAGCTTGTTGCCAGCACAACTATCATAATATTATAACGTACAGATCAAGCAATACTGGAAATAAGACAAAAATACACGCAAAAGCAATTCCTCGTGTTTTGCATAAAATTTGCACCTCTCTAATGCGTCTTCATTGGCATTCCCCACAAAAAATCGAAAGAGGTCCACTCAATTGAGTTAAGCCAAAATTCATCCTTTGCACTGAAATTTAATTTATCCTTTTCTTACTTTCTTTACTCAACAGGAGGGATTTCAAATCTCTCCCCTGACTGCGCCCATGGTGTGTGGATAGTTATATATTTTTCAATATAATATACAAGTATGAAAAATGCTCTTGCATTTGTAAAATGTAATATGAGCTAAGGGCAGCATTTAAATACGTAAAAGACAAGATTTAAAATACTTAATATGAACCAGCATTTAAATGTGTAAAAGACAAGATTTAAATGCTTAATATGAGCAGCTCGCTTTCTCGGGCTGATATTGACGCCTTCTAAGCTTGTAATAATATGACCACTTTCGAAGACTTTCATTTTGACCCCAACCAGACCCACTTGGGGTGGGGTACCCACCCACAGGACGATAGGGCCACTTTGTGTGGGCGGTATAACGACAAAATTTGTTCGCCTCGCCAGGAACTTTCATTTGATACCAAACTTGACCACTTTTGAAGAGTTTCATTTTTGAGCCCCACCGGACCCTCTGGGGGTGGGACACCCACCCGCAGGACGATGGGGGCCACTTTCTGGGGGTAGAGCAGTGACAAAAGTTGTTCGCCTAGCCAAGGGCTTTAATTTGATGACCAGTTTTGAAGACTTTCATTTTGACCCCCTGACCCCCGACTCGCAGGCCCTGCGGGTCAGGGGGTCACATCCTTCGGTTTCGGCGATATGCTCATCGTCTTTAGCGACCCCGATTTACTATATATGCGCACCACCACCAAATGGTCGAAAAAGCTGTTTTGGGGAACATTTCCCAACTTAGACCCTGGCCGAGGAACCACGGGCGCCATGCAGCCCGAACGTCACATCCGCCCGTTTCGGCGATATGCTCATCGTTTTCAGCGACCCCGATTTACTATATATGCGCACCATCAAATGGCCGAAAAGAGCTGTGATTGGGGACTTTTCCCAACTTTGACCCTGACCGAGGAACCACGGCCGCCATGCAGCCCGATGGTCACATCCGTCGGTTTCGGCGATATGCACTTCGTCTTCAGCGACCCCGATTTACTTATATGCGCACCACCAAACGGCCGAAAATATATAGCTGTTTTGGAGGACTTTTTCAAACTTTGACCCTAGCCGAGGAACGGCCGCCATACAGCCCGAGGGTCACATCCGTCGGTTTCGGCGATATGCTCATCGTTTTCAGCAACCCCGATTTACTAATATGCGCACAACCAAACGGCCGAAAATAGCTGTTTTGGAGGACTTTCCAAACTTTGACCCTGGCCGAGGAACGGCCGCCATACAGACCGAGGGTCACATCCGTCGGTTTCGGCGATATGCTCATCGTCTTCAGCGAGTTACTATAAATGCGCACCACCGAATGCCCAATGAAATTGGGTTGGGGGGTATCCCGCTAAAAATTTTTGGCCAACGTTACCCACTCCCCGTCGCAATTTTCTTCATACCCTCCCCAACTTCGGTTATATATATACCCCCCGAACCACTCCCAAGCGATTTTTCGGCTCAAAAAGTTAGCTACATTTGGCCGAAAAACGGTCATTGTTTGAAAAATTTTGACTTAAAATCGCTTTAAAACTGTGCAAAAACGCCTAAAACGTTAAAAACATGCCTTATACATTTAGAAGAAAAAGGGATTGTATTTCAGAATGTTTTTCATTATTTGGCCATTTTTCGAAATTTCTGAGGTCCGACTTCAGGGGGGGGGGGGCGGGGAGACTGGGGGTACCCCTCTTTCTTGGGTCAACCACCAACCTCCCAAGATTTACCCCAAAACCACCTTTCAAAATAGGAATTTTTCTAAACATTAGCAGGAAATCAAACAAATAAAGCGCGGCGGGAGAAAACCCAAATTTTCGAATTTTGGCAGTAACTTTTTTATTAAACGACAAATCGAAAAGCTAACGATATATAACTACCATGAGGCCTTGCGAAGAGCTTCAAAATGAGCCATAAAGCGTCTCTCTTGGTGAGAAATTTTCGAACAAACCGATGGGGAAAACCCAATGCGGGAAAAACCCATGGGCGGGAAAAAACCCTGCCGAAATTTAGCTGGAAGCATGCGAGAACAGTTTTGACTATACCATTTGAAAGAGCGGGTCATTTTTAGTATATACATCTGAATCAAAAATATCAATATTTTCCAAAAATTCATGTCAAATTGACTTTTGAAAATTTCGTATGTTTAACACGTAAACATAGGTAAATTTTTGAAATTTGCTTAATTTCTGCAGTTTAAGCATCCTATCACATAGAAAACGTGTTTTTATTGCATTTAAAGCCAAACCTGACCTATATCTTAGTGAAAAATTAGCGATTTTTGGCGAAATTTTAAAATTTGGCTTGAAATGGCGCCATCTCAGATTTTGGCCACCTGGACCACACAAAGAAGGTCGAACCTAGGTAAAATCTATACCAAATTAATCAGGAGGCTCTAGTGAGCTAAGAAATGCATGAATTTTTCCTTTGCTGAAAATGGTTAGAAAAAAATTTCATTTTGAAATTTGGGTTTTTTCCCGCCGAGTCTAGGTCACCCCCAGGTCGCACCACAGGTACTAGAGCCAAATTGCATTACACTATCGTGAAGTTCGAGACATGTCCTCTGTGAAACTCTAATCCGTTTTGGGCTAGGTCTTTCCAGTAGTTCAGGGTGACCCCCCCCAAATTTGACCCTGCCTGACCCCCATGTTGGGACCAAAAATTCCAAAATTTTCAAAGTCCCAAAAAATTTGTTGAGAGGCAACGGAAGCTATAATACACCCTCTAGGGTAGTTTTGGACGCTCTTTAAGATAGGCTATTAAAATCCGATCTAGCTCATATGGGCGACTCACACTGGCGATGGGGTTTTTCCCGCATATCAGAATGGGTTTTTTCCTTCCCGCGCTATACGTATACAATTGTTTAATAGAGCCTATATAATTAGGGTTGGTTTTTTCCGGAAAAAAAGATTGTCGGAAAAAACATTTGTTTCCGGGGTTTTTCCATTTTTTCCTTCTTTTATGATCACCCCAAAATTTAGCAATGTGCTAAAAGTGCGTTATTTCATGTTTCTGCATGCATAGATGCCGTTTTCAAGATATTTAATAGCGCCACCGGGTAGTGCACTTACACAAGCGCTTACAAGGGTTCCAGTACTGATTACAGGAATCTTCAGCATGCGATACTGTAGAGTAAACTACAGGTGACTTCTGTCTTGGTGGTTCAGCTAGACCTGGTCTGCGGTTTTCGTAGGTAACACACCTCGTAAAGTAAAGTACCAGATGTTTTAACAGTTTTCGACTGAACATTCCACTGTATAGACATGAAATTTTTAACTCAACCTGAGTTACGCAACCATGGCAAAAAATGTTAAATCCCAGAATTTGCTAAGTTCATGAATATCGTCTTATTATATCATTAGACAGTTTTTTGATAGTTTCTTAACGTTCTGATTTCATAAATTAACTTTCAGAACATGTCTCGAATATTATTCCATTTTTCCGATGCTCCAAAAAAACCCAAATAGACGTATACAATTTGATCAGATTTAGCATACCCCCACCTACTATGACCCACGGAAAAGGTTGTAAATGGTGCGAAATCGCCGGAAAAGTTCAGAAAACATTAAATTTCGCTGTAAAAATCGTTAAAACATCACTAGGAAAATTTTTCCATTTTTTTTACCCCATCGGAAAAAAGGGAAAAAACGGAAAAAACCTTTTTTCCAGTCCTTTTTTTCCGCGCCCATCCCTACTATATATATAAGATTAAAATGTTACAGGTTTTACCTGGGCTCGTTCTGTTGTGGGCTTATTCCAGAGAATTTTTCTTGGGGAGGGGCTACGTATAGCAAGCTTAACAAAAAAAACCAAAATTCGGTTTTTTGGCTGGAACTTTCGCAAAACTAAACCAAATCGATTACTTTGAGGAGTGAGGACCCATGGATAGGTCTTGGGCTAAGCTTTAAAACCACCCCAGTTTCGTTGCTCTACGACCTACCAGTAAGTAGCAGTATACGAAGATGTGTGATTTTTTTGTTAAAGGTCTAACAAAAAATCACCCGTTAACATAAAAATCAGTGGCGGATCGGATCCCAGAGAGCAGCTAGCAAAAAAATCAGTGGGGGATCGGATCCCAGAGAGCAGCTAGCAACTTTTTCTCATCAGTTTTGGATAGAGCGCACTAAATAACGTTTTTAGAACCCCAAACCGCTAACCTAGTGCTCCAACTAAGGTAACTGACCCCGCCGAAGTCTTAGTGGTCACTGATGGCCCCCGACAGCGTCCAGTATGAAGTCTGGTGGCTCTAAAGTGCCGTTTTAAAGGCTAAAACGTTGTTTTTTCGTGTTTGTGAGTGATTATAACCTATTTCCAGGCATTTTGGCAGAGAAACTCAGAACTTCGTATGTTGCTGGGGTATGACCCACGGTCACGTGACCCCTGCCGGACCCGTCCGGACCCTCCAGATACCAACTGGACAGTCCGAAGTGGCTATAAATAGTCAAGCGGGAAAAAACCCACTCGCCAATGCGGGAAAAAACCCACCCCCAGTGTGGGCTTACCGGTATGAGCTATCTAGGATTTTAATAGCCTATCTTGAAGAGCATCCAAAATAACCCTGGAGGGTGTATTATTGTCGCTCCCACTGCTTCCCAGCAAATTTTTGTGACTTTGAAATTTTCGAAAATTTTGGTCCGTCCAAGTACCGAAATTTGGCAAACTTTGCCTGGTCACCCTGAACTGGTTTGGTTTGGTGGTGGTCGACCCGAACATGTGATGGTATTTTAACGCTTTTCCGTGAATACAAGGCTTGTTTTGACAGCTTTAGGCGTTTATACGCGGTTTTAAAGCGATTTTAAGTAAAAAATTTTTCAAAATGAGGAAATTTTTTCAAAAAATGACCATTTTTGGGCAAACTTTAGCTAACTTTTTGGCTCGGGCCGGGGGTGGGGGTTTGGGTGGGGGTAGCCGAAAGTAGGGGGAGGGAATGCCGAAACGTTTTGGGGGGGGGGGGGGCAAAGGGGGTCGAAAATTTTGGAGGGGGGACGGGGGAGTATAGCCATGGGGGAAAAACCCACATTTTCGGATTTTGGCTGGAACGTTTTTGTTATAAGGGCTAGATGAGAACTTTATACACCATCGTACTTGTCGTACTTAGATCTTTCTTTTAAGCCTATTTGCACTTTTCTGGGTTGTACCGTTTGGCCGGTATAATGCAAAAAGTAGCGGGGGGAAACCCAATGGGCGAAAACCCAAATGGGGGGACCTACCCCTCACAGGTCTCAAAAATTGTCGTAGCGCTATTCTGACACTTCCGGTGTAAAATTTAGCTCATTTTTAGCTAGTGTAAATAAAAAACCCGATGTAGGTATATACCTTTTTTGAGTTTTCATGTGCCACTGAAAATGCAGCATCAAACGGACAGGTTGCATAAAGTTTAACACATAAACATAGGGCAATTTTTGAAAAATGCTAAAAACGATGTAATTTGATAAAACTTGTTAGTCTATCGTGTAGAGAATGGTTTTTACGTTCAATTGGCTGTTAAAATCCACAACTGGGCCTGTCCTGGGTCCTCCAATACCGAAATGGCACTTTCACGGTTTTTGGCCCCCAGCTGGCCAGGGAAGCAAAATTATCCAAATATCTGCCACCATAGGATGATGCAGCTTCCTCGATAGTACCGTGCTATAGTGTCAAATTGTTTCCCTGTTTGGGTGATAAAACATTTTTCAAAAAAAATTGGATGGGTTTTCCCACCAAAGTGGGGTTTCCCCGCCACATTTGGCAATGTGCCAGACCAACGGTGCATCGGATCGATCTAATTTTGGCTGTGTGCAAAGAGGAAGACTTGCCATCATTGCAGATATTAGCAAAACTTTTCTAGCCCAACCCAGTCAAAAGTTACATCGGTCCAAACTTTTGCAAAATTTTGGCATGGTTGGACCAAAAAGTAGGTGTCATTTTCAAAATGTCATAAAATGAGCAGGAGTGAACCAAGTGACTTGATCTTCGCACACATAGGTAAGAAAGAGTCGCGCTTTCTGCTGCTATGCTTTGGAGCTTATTGCTCCAACCCTTGGTCCAGGAGGCGGGTGGGTTTTTCCCCCAAAAAGGGGGTGGGTTTTCCCCCCATGGCTATACCCACCCCCCCCCCCCGGTGAAATTATGGGGGAGGGTAGCAGGGTTATTTTTGGTCGCCCAACTTTAGGCCAAATGGCCCCAACGACCCAAATTTTTTAGGCCATCATCCAAAAAATTTAGGCTATCCAAATTTTGTTAATTTTTACTTTGCGCGCTATTACACCATTACACGCATTGCTAAGATTACAGTTATCATGTATTCTTGCGTTATATATTCAAAAAATCGTGATAAAATTTAAATGAACATAAAAACGCCATTGTCACTGTTAACCACACAAGAAAATGGCAGAAACAGAACGACAGTATTAATGAATTATATAATGACTTTTCAATCAAAATAGGTGATATACATATGTCATAGGTGTACCACCTGTTTGGGCTGGGGGCGGGAGACAGTAGAAAGCCCGAATCTGGCCGAGGATCCCACCAAAATCCGAAATTGGGGGAGAGGACCCCCTAGTTTTTTAGCTAAAAATGCTCCTTTTTCGATGTACAGTACATTAAAAGTACTCAAAAGCTTCTGTCAATAGTTTTCGTATGCGGAAATAGGGCTTGAAAATCGACAAATTTGTGCTAAAATATGCTTAAATTAGCATACGTAAATTGTGGTTTATAATTATGTATATTACCTTTTAATTGCATAAATAACCATCTTTAACTGTTTACAACTGATTTATAGTCATTTGTTGGAATTTTTTTCAAAAATTTTCAGAAATAGCAAAAATTTTTTTCAAAGATTTTGCAATTTTTACTTGGTTTGAACCCAATTTTAGGGGGGAGGGGGGTTGTTTGAGCTCGGCTTGGGGGGAGTAGTTGAGGTCGGGTAGGGGGGAGGGGTCTGGCCCATAGTTTCACCGGAAATTTTGGTTGGGGGAGGGTAAACCTTGATAATTTGGCGGTCGACTGACTCCCGAAATGTGATGGGGAGTACCCCCCTGCCCCTCCAACCCCCCAAATTCCGACCTCAGGAAATTTAAAAAAGGCATAAAAACGCAACATTTTCTGTATTGTTTCGTCAAAACAAGACTTGTTTTTATCGTTTTAGGCGTTTTTACACGGTTTTAAAGCGATTCTAAGCCAAAATTTGAGGAAAATTTTTCAAAAAATGACCATTTTTTGGCAAAATTTAGCTAACATTTTGGTCCCAAAAAGTGCTGGGGGGTGGGTTTGGGGGGGGGTAACCAAAAGTGGGGGGAGGGATATATAGTCAAAAAATCTGGGAGGGGGTAAAGTTGGTCGAAAAATTTGGGGGGGGTATCCCGACCCCCCTCCAACCTCCCCCCCCTGGTGAAACTATGGTCTGTACTCTCCGTTGGGGGGGCCGGGGGGTCTCACAGGGGGTAAACTGTGGCTTGGTACACCTATGCATGCCATAGGTGTAACGGAGATTTGGGGTGGAGCCGGCTACCCCCCAACTTTTAGGGGGGCCCTCTGGAGACCCCCCAACCCTCCCCCAAAAAAGTTTTTCAAGTTTTATGCTAAAAATCGCAGCTTCAACCATAGGTGTACCTGGGGGGGCGGGGTGGGGGGGGGGGGGAACCCCTCCCCCCCCAATGGCCAAATCCCAGACCCCACCCTCCCAAATTTGCCAGACCCCACCCTCAAAATTTTGAAAATTTTGCCTCAAAATTAGTAAAACTTCGAAATTTTTTGGAAAAATTCGAGATTTTTGCAAACAAATCCAAGTTTTTTCGAACAAATGAACAAAAATGAAGAAATATTGTTGATTTTTAGTTAGAAATAACGTTTTTTTAGCAAATTTGCGAATTTTTTCTAAATTATTGATCAAAAATTTTTTTACCCCCCCACCCCAAATTCGATTTTTCCGGACCCCACCCCATCTCAAAACGGCTGACCCCACCCACCCTAATTTCGGCTACCCCCTCCCCCCAACGTTTTCGCAAGGTACACCTATGGCTTCAACCGTTTCTAATGCCAATGAACATGGGGCCTATATAGTATAGTCTCACAGGGGGTAAACTGTGGCTTGGTACACCTATGCATGCCATATATAGGTGTAACGGAGATTTGGGGTGGAGCCGGCTACCCCATAGGTGTGGCTGGCGAAAAAAGTGGGGGTGGGGGTTCAGAAAAAAGTAGGGAGGGGGTTTGGCGAAAAAAGGGGGTGGGGGTTCAGACAAATGTCGGGCGGGGGTTTGGCGAAAAAAGGCTGTGGGGGGGTCGCGAAAAGTCGATTTGGGGGGAGGGGTAAAAAATTTTCGAGGGGGGGGTCGGCGAAAAATCGGTTTTTCGTTAAAAAATTGAAAAATTTTCTCAATTTACAGCTATTTTTAACGATTTTTAGCTTAATTAAGCGAATTCTAGCAATTTTTTCGCTAATTTTTGGAATTTTTTAGAAAAATTTCGAATTTTTAGTTAAAATTTTCAAAAAATTTTCTAAAATTTAGGTAGGGGTTAGAAAATTTTTAGGGGGGAGGGGTCTGAAAAAATCTATTTGGGGGGAGGGGTTGGAAAAAATTTTTAGGGGAGGGTCGGCGGCCCCTCCATTTGGGGGGCGTTGTCCCCCCCACCCCCCCCCCCTAACACACCTATGGGCTACCCCCCAACTTTTAGGGGGGCCCTCTGGAGACCCCCCAACCCTCCCCCAAAAAAGTTTTTCAAGTTTTATGCTAAAAATCGCATCTTCAACCATAGGTGTACCGGGGGGGGAACACCTCCCCCCAAATGGAAAAGTGCCGACCCCACCCTCGAAATTTTGGAGGCAGACCCCACCCCCAAATGGCCAAATCCCAGACCCCACCCTAAAAATTCGAAATTTTTTGGAAAAATTCGAGATTTTTGCAAAAAAATCCAAGTTTTTTCGAACAAATGAACAAAAATGAAGAAATATTGTTGATTTTTAGTTAGAAATAACGCTTTTTTAGCAAATTTGCGAATTTTTTCTAAATTATTGATCAAAAAATTTTTTACCCCCCCACCCCAAATTCGATTTTTCCGGACCACACCCCACCTCAAAACGGCTGACACAACCCACCCTAATTTCGGCTACCCCCTCCCCCAACGTTTTCGCAAGGTACACCTATGGCTTCAACCGTTTCTAATGCCAATGAACATTCAACTATGAAGTGATTTTGGCATTAGACATGGTTTTAAAAAACTGAATTGCCAACATGTTTCCAAGCCCAAAGTAAGGTCAATCATGAGTCATAGAGTCCATAATACGGGTAGAAACGTATATTTCTCGCAATAATAAACACTTTAAGCCAGAAATTTGGACATTTTTGAAAATTTTTGCAAAATTTACCCTAAAAATACCCTTTTGGCCATAGGTGTACCTGGGGGGGGGGTGGGGGGTGAACCCCTCCCCCCAAATGGAAACGTGCCGACCCCACCCTCGAAATTTTGGAGGCAGACCCCACCCCCAAATGGCCAAATCCCAGACCCCACCCACCCAAATTTGCCAGACCCCACCCTCAAAATTTTGAAAATTTTGCCTCAAAACTAGTGAAAATTCGAAATTTTTAGGAAACATTTGAAATTTTTGCAAAAAATCCAGGTTTTTTCGAATAAATAAGGAAAAATGAAGAAATATTTTGATTTTTAGTTGGAAATAACGCTTTTTTAGCAAATTTGCGCATTTTTTTATAAATTTTTGACCAAAAAATTTTTTACACCCCCCCAAATTCGATTTTTCCGGACCCCACCCCACCTCAAAACGGCTGACCCCACCCACCCTGATTTCGGCTACCCCCTCCCCCAACGATTTCTCAAGGTACACCTATGCTTTTGGCCTTTTTTCGCCCCTTCGGCGCGGCTACCTCCCCCCCCCATAGGTGTACCACCTGTTTGGGTTGGGGGGGGGGGGAGTAGAAGGTCCAAATTTGGCTCGGGGGACCCCACCAAAATCCGAAATTTGGGGGAGGGGGACCCCCCTAAACTGTACCCAAGTTTTTTTAGCTAAAAATGCTCCTTTTTCGATGTACAGTACATTAAACATACTCAAAAGCTTCTGTCAATAGTTTTCGTATGCGAAAATAGGGCTTGAAAATTGACAAATTTGTGCTAAAATATGCCTCAATTAGCCCAGATTGTGGTTTATAATTGCGTATATTACCTTTTAATTGCTATAAATAACCATCTTTAGCTCTTTATCTGTGATTTATAGGTGAATTTATGGATTTTTTCGAATTTTTTTCAAAAATTTTCAGAAATTGCAAAAAATTTTTCAAAAATTTTGCATTTTTTACTTGGTTTGGACCCAATTTTAGGGGGGGAGGGGCATAGGTGTAATTGGGGGGAGGTTTGGGGGGGTAACCCCCCCAGCCATTTTTCCAAACCACCCCCAAAAATTTTTTGGGGCCCCCGGCCCCCCCCCCCACGGGGGGGGGGGGGGTAGTCGCGCCGAAGGCGCAAAAATTGGCCAAAAATCGGGTATTTTTAGGGTGAATTTTGCAAAATTTTTCAAAAATGTTCAAATTTTTGGCTTAAAGTGATCATTAGTGCGTGAAATACACGTTTTCAACAGTTTTATGGACTTTCTGACTCAATATTGACCTTATTTTGTAGTTAGAAACATGTTGGCAACCAAGTTTTCAAGTTTAAAACCCCTGTCTAATGTTAAAATTAGTTAATGGTTGGACGTTTTTTCGCATTAGCAATGGCTGAAAATGCGATTTTTGGCATAAAAATACGAAAAAATTTTTGGGGGGAGGTTTGGGGGGGGGGTGTGGAAAACGGGGGGGGGGGGGAGGGGGGGGGGAGGAGGGGGGGGGGTGGGGGGGGGGGGGGGGGGGGGGCCGGGGGGGGGCGCCGGGGGGGGGTGGGGGGAGGTCTAAAAAGGGGGCCCGCCCCCAAATTTTGGGGGGAGGGCCCCCCCCCAACCCAAATCCCCGTTACACCTATGGGGAGGGGGGTTTGAGCTCGGCTTGGGGGGGGAGTAGTTGAGGTCGAGTAGGGGGGGAGGGGGGTCTGGCATCTCCGTGGTGGGGGTCTCACAGGGGGCAAACTGTAGCCTGGTACACCTATGCCCCCCCCTGCTGGGGGGGACGACCGTCGACCCCCCCCCCCCAAAAAAGTTCTGGGGGGTGGAGGAAATGGCTGAGGGCATAGGTGTGTTTGGGGGGGGGAACCCTCCCCCCAAATGGACCCCAAATGGAATGGCGACGCCAACCCCCCCCCCCTAAAAATTTTTTCCTACAACTCCCCCCAAATCGATTTGTTTAGACCCCTCCCCCCTAATAATTTTCAAACCCCTACCTAAATTTTTGAAAATTTTTAGCTAATAATTCGAAATTTTTCCAAAAAATTTCAAAAATTAGCAAAAAATTGCTAGAATTCGCTTAATTAAGCTAAAAATCGTGAAAAATAGTTGCAAATTGAGAAAATTGTTCAATTTTTTAACGAAAAAACGACTTTTTCTTACCCCTCCCCCCAAATCGACTTTTTGCGACCCATTTTTTCGCCAAACCCCCTCCCTACTTTTTCTGAACCCCCACCCCCACTTTTTTCGCCAGCCACACCTATGGCTGAGGGGCTACCCCCCTACCTTACACCTATGTAGGTACACCTATGGCGCAAACATTGGTCTGTCTAACATTGTAGTGTAAACATTGTTTAATTTTTGTAATTGTAGTGTAAACATTGTAAACATTTTATATGTGTTTATATGTTTATACACTTTTAAACATCGCGCGACCATTGTTTGACCTACAATTATCTACGCACAGAGTAGGTTATTTAGACATGATTTTGTGTTGTGGGGTTGGGAGTTAGTAATTTTTAGTGTAGTTAGTGTGTTTATGTAAAAGTGTAATTAAATTAGGAAACTATAGAATTCTTAATGCTAAAATTGGGTGTGTGCAGAATTACGAAATTGCTTATTTTTAACTTTTAACAATCAGAATAGGTGATTCAGAAGTTGTTCACTATTTTTCAGTTCGTGCTAATCGTAAAAGATAATTCAGCGCCGCTTAAATGACAGTAAATTATGAATGATTTTTGATTACCGCTCAATGAAATGTTGCTTTAGCTAGCTCTAGGCTCATATTGCGCGCAAGGGCAAATATTGCAAGTTAATTGCTTTTGGATCCATATGCATAGACATAGGTGTACACCTGAGGGGGGAACCCCTCCCCCCAAATAAAAAAGTCCCGACCCCATCCTCGAAATTTTGGAGGCATACCCCACCCCAAAATGGCCAAATACCTCCCAGACACCAGCCACCCAAATTTGCAATACCCCACGCCCACCCCAAAAATTTTCAAAATTTAAATTTAAATTTCAAAATTTTTACCCCCTCTCACAAATTCTATTTTTCTAGACCCCACCCCGCCCAAAATCGGCAGACCCCACCCACCCTAACTTGGGCTACCTCCCTCCACCCCCAAGGTTTTTTTCAAGGTATATACACCTATGTGCATAGATGTATTAGGATGGGAGGAAGGAACCATAGGTGGAACGGGAATTCGGGGTGGGGGGCCCCCTCCCCCCCCCCAATTTTGGGGTGGGTCCCCTTTTTAGACCTTCCCACCCCCTTAAAACAATTTTTCTATTTTATGCCAGAAATCGATTTTCTATTGCTAATGCCAAAAAACATCCAAATAAGTGATTTTAACATTAGAAATGGGTTTGAAACTCGAAAATTTGTTTGCCATCATGTTGCTAACTACAAACTAAGGTCAATATTGAGTCAGAAAGTCCATAAAACTGTTGAAAACGAGTAATTCACGCAAACTCGAAAATTTGGTTGCCAACATGTTGCTAACTACAAACTAAGGTCAATATTGAGTCAGAAAGTCCATAAAACTGTTGAAAACGAGTAATTCACGCACTAATGAACAATTTAAACCAAAAATTTGAACATTTTGAAAATTTTAAATTTACTAAAAAATACCGATTTTTGCAATTTTTCGCGCTTTCGGCGCGACTCCCCCCCCCCCCCCCGTTGGGGGGGGGCGGGGGCCCCTAAAATTTTGGGGGGTGGTTTGGAAAAATGGCTGGGGGGTTACCCCCCCCAATTACACCTATGCTCCCCCCCACTTTCAAAACCCTAAAAAAATGCCAGTGGGAGTATATACGTACGAAGTCCAAATCTGGCTTGGGGGGTCTCAAAAATCATTGCCAACATGTTTCTAACTCCAAAAATAAGGTCAATATTTAGTCAGAAAGCTCATAAAATTGTTAAAAACGTATAGCAAGGTTAACAAAAAAAATCAAAATTTGGTTTTTTGGCTGGAACTTTCGCAAAACTAAACCAAATCGATTACTTTGAGGACCCATGGATAGGTCTTAGGTATTAATTTTTAATGGATTTACAATGATTATATCCGATTTTACCATGTGATTTTAACGAATTTACAATAGTTTTACTTCGGTTTTGATAGGTATTTAAAGTTTTAAGTTGTAAAATTGTGTAAATTGTTGTAAAATATTGTAAATGAATTGGAAATTTAAATGTTTTTAAATTTTATAAGAAGTTGGTTTATAATGATTTTATATATGGTAAATTTATTGTAGAATGTGGTAAATGTTTAAATGTTTTAATATTTTAAAGATTTAATGTAATTGTTATAAAATTGTTAAACTTATTTTGGAGCATTGTAAAAACGGGAACCCAAAAAGTGGGGTGGGGCGCCCCCCCCCCCAGTAAAATAAACCCAGCCCAAATTGACCTTCGGGCAGCCCCCCCCCTAGAAAGTTCCAAACCCCTACAAGTATTTTTGTAAATTTGTAGCCTGAAATTCACAAATTTTCAAAATACTCAGCGAAAAATTCCTAAAATGCGCTTAGGTTCCTTAAAAATCGCTAAAAATAGCTGAAAAAAACCGATTTTTGCGCTGAAAATTTTTTACCTTAAATCGTCTAAATTTTGAGCTCTTTTTTGCAGATTATTGTTTAAACACAATTTTTGAAGCACACTTTGATTATTGGGGGCGGAGGGGAGGGAAATCAAAATTTTGACAAGTTTGTCAGAATTTTTGAATGTACTTAATTTGGTAATCGCAACATAGGCGTAACGGAGATTTGGGGTGAGGGGCTCAATTTTTTTGTGGGTGGGACTTGGAGACTCAACCTCAAAAAATTTTTATTTTTAAGCAAAATGCATTTTAGCCGTTTAATGAAAACATTAATATGAGTAATTTTGAATTAGAGATTGTTTTAAGCTGAAAACTTGATTAACATGTTTAAGTCAAAATAAGGTAATAATGAGTAGAAATTCATTGTTAAAAACGTGTATTTTGCAATGGTAAACATTAAGCAAAAATTTTGAATTTATGAAAAATTTTGAAAATTGAAAATACAAATTTTGGGTTTTCGCGCTTGGACGATGCTAAGTTGGGGGGCAAAGGAAATGGTCAAAAATGGGGTATTTTTAGGGTAAATTTTGCAAATATGTCCAAATTAATTATTGCGAGAATTTTATATTTTATATGTGTATATTATTTTTTTATATTATTTTATGTTTGGAATGATGACTTGTTGCTATGGGTCATTTTATTTTATCTGATTTTAATATTTTATTGTATAATATTATATATATATAATACGTATATACATATAGTATGCATATGTACTTTAGGATTGACCGTGTATAAATTGGACAGACACATTTATGCTGGGCTGACTTGCTACAGATTTGTTTTCTGAGGTTGCGCACAATTTGCCGTGTATTTGTGAAATTCGGCTGCAACCTCAGCCCACTCTTGTGTAGCATGATTTATGGAATATATAGAGATTGTTATATAGAAGATGATCCCATTGAGACCAATCCGACACTTTGGGTATGTGATTAGTTATATTTGAATTTGTTTCTGTGTAATTACCTTAATGTACGAACATATACACTCAATTAATGCCCGTGGTCTTAATAACAAGTTAAAACAAGGGTGCTCCTGCTCTAGCATCTGTTTATTACAACAGAAATTGAAGTTTGGCATTGTAAACAAATCATAAATTAACTTTGGCCTTTGCTGGGTTTGGAGGAGGGGCAGGGATGTGTCTGAACACTGTCTCATTTCTGTCTGCTTTCCGGATAAAAATTAAAAAAACAGAAAAAATTAGTCTACCATATTCATACATGTATATATACAGTTAAAAACCACAATTTAACGACGCCATACATACCCAAAGTTGAATGTTGATTTTGTTTAATTTGAGACTGCTGATCCGCGTCGCCGACAGGTCCTGGGGAAATCCACTGAAAAATTTGCTACACAACGAAAATTCTGAGACTGCCGCAGTGTGTTAAAGAAGCCACTTTTGGCGGTCTCAGAAATCAAATCAGTAGCATCAAATGAGTGAGGGTAAAAGATTGCACAACAGTCAAAACTGTTGTGAACGCACCATAAAAAGTATATGCACATTTTGCATGTACATACGTACTACGTAATCTAAAAGATACATAAAAAGCAAGCAAAAACATAACATTGTTTGGCATACGCGCCTTTAGCAAAAAAGTGAGGGTGGGGGTTGGGAGGAGGGTTTTGCAATTTTTTGAAAATTGTCGTGAAAAATCTGAAAATGGTTAGAAATAGTTAAAAACGCCCCCCCTAAAAATAGGCTTTAAAAGGCAATATAAGACTATTTGACGTTCTTCAATGCCCCCACTTTTTGTTCCTCCCCATAGGTGTGGCTGGCGAAAAAAGTGGGGCTGGGAGTACGCTTTCGGGCATAGGTGTACCAGGCTACAGTTTACCCCCTGTGAGACCCCCCTCACCCCCTATCCAGCCTCAACTACTCCCTCCCAAGCTGAGCTCAAATCCCCCCTAAAACTGGGTTAAAACCAAGTAAAAAATTCGAAAAAATGGCTATAAATCACATATAAACAGCTAAACATGGTTATATATTTATAGCAATTAAAAGGAAATATATATATATATATACAATTATAAACCACAATCTGGGCTAATTTAGGCATATTTTAATATAAATTTGTCAATTTTCAAACCCTATTTTCGCATATGAAAACTATTGACACAAGCTTTTGAGTACGTTTAATGTATATACTGTACATCGAAAAGGAGCATTTTGAGCTATAAAACTTGGGTACAGTTTAGGGGGAGGGCCGGCCTCCCCCCCCCCCAATCGGATTTTGGTGGCGTCCCCCGAGCCAAATTTATCGCAATTTTTTGGTAATTGTTCTACTTCTTCTCGAGCCAAATTTGGACTTACTCCCCCCAACCCAAACCGGTGGTACACGGTCGGTGACCCCTCCATTTGGGGGGAGGGATCCCCCACCCCCTAACACACCTATTCACCATAGGTGTGGCTGGCGAAAAAAGTGGGGGTGGAGGTTTGAAAAAAAGTAGTGTGGGGGGTTTGGTAAAAAGGGGGAGGGGGGGTGGACAAAAAGTCGATTGGGGGGGAGGGGTAAGAAAAATTTTCGAGGGGGGTCGGCGAAAAATCGGTTTTTCGCTAAAAAACTGAAAATGTTTCAAAATTTTCAGCAATTTTTAAGGTAATAAGGCGAATTTTAGCAATTTTTCGCTAATTTTTTTGAAAATTTTCGAATTTTTGGCTAAAAACTTGCAAAAATTCAGGTAGGGGGTTGAAAATTTTTAGGGGGGGGGTCGGCCGAAGGCCGATTTGGGGGGAGGGGTAGAAAAATTTTTAGGGGGGAGGGTCGGCGACCCCTCCATTTGGGGGGAGGGGTCCCCCCCAACACACCTATGCTATGCACCCCCCAGTTTGGTATTGCTAATGCAGGAATAGAAATTCCAATAGAAACTACGCATGCGCGGAAACCAAGCTTCCATCTAGCTATACCATTATCACATTGACTGATCGTGAAAAAGTTATTATACTTCTAGGTCGTCAAAACAGTTTAAAACTATTTCTTCTGATAAGCACGAACGTCAGTCATAGCAGACAAACTAATTTTTTTATGGTTAGAATATGAAAATATGCAAGTTCTTAATTCTGCACACACCCTGAATTTTAGTGTTAGGAATTCTAAAGATTCCGTACGATTTGAGATTAGCACTTTTAGCACTAAACAGCACTAACGTAGCACTAAAAAGTTAGCTAACTCCCATTCCCAGCACGAACGAGCACGAAAAGTGGGGTGCAGGTGGGGTGCTAAATGAACCTAGCTGCACGAACCCCATCCTCAATAAATCTTATCCACTGTCCACTGTCGTTGGCATCGGACAAGCCTGTCACCTTTTGCTGCAATTTTCACATGCTGAATTTCGTTTCAATATAAAGCAACTGCAATAATAAAGTGAAGATTGTGTTGATCCAGATCAGTTCATTTGTAGTCCTTGCAAAAATATTGTTGGTAATTTGGTTGGAGTGTACGCCGATGTTTTTAAGGTGGTAGTTCCACTAGCTCGGATACTAAGTAATTTTTGTATGAATGAAGCCATTTTAAGGTGGTGATTCCTTTTGGGCACATATTGTTGATTGGCGGCGTAAATCAAGATGAAATTTGACGAAACTTTCCGAAATATGTTCTTTTAGCGTTTTAACAACCTCCGAGCAATCCCGATTCAAAAATTCGAGATTTCCGGTCAGGACGGTTTTTTACCATTTCTGAAAGTTTGGCAGCAGCTATACAGTTATGATTGTATTCATTCGAAAGATCTCGTTGAGCTTCATATTTTTGCTTTTTAAAGCAACGTTCTAGCTTTTCTCTACCTTGAGTTATAGCCGATTTTCTTGTTTTGGCGTTGAAAACTTGTCATTTTTGCAGAAATCAAATAATCCATTGTTTCTTGAACTATGCAAGCCGTAAAATCTACCTAATGGCGTCGATCTGAAGATCTAACAGGGGCAAATTATCCGATGGATGATCGTCTTCCAACAGCTATTCCGTAGGCTGCTATCATGAAAAGTGTAGTTTTTGCAAAAACACGACCACATTTTCTCCAAAGATTGTGGAGCATTCACCATGCAAGTTGGAGGGCTGATACTGAACAGATGTGTTCTGCACAAATATAGCCAGGGACGATTTTTTAGTTTCCCCGATTACTGCTTTCTAGCTAAAGTAATCGCTTGACAAATTGGAAAAAAGTAGGCAAAATACTGGTTACGCACACATTTCAGCCTATTTCTCTATAACGAAGAGCGATTTCACAAAAAATAAAAAATCGTCCCCAGCTATTTGATGGAGGCATCAAATGATATAGCCGATGTCTCGCGAAATAATTTACTTGAGTCTGCAAAAAATCTGGAAAATTATACTTCTTCTAAAATGTGTTAAAAATATTTTAGAAAAGCAACATTAGTTTCATGGTATGCATTAAAAAGAGAAAATGTCAAGCTGCATTTTGATATAAAAATGGCTTCTTAACTCCAAGTAATGAATGAATAATAATGGTGCAAACTTTATGTGACCAAAGGGAATCAAGCAATGTTAATAACAAAAATTTAGCTGAATCAAGCCTGGTTTGCAGTTTGGTCTGGTCTGGCTATCTTTGCGCAAAATTTTGTTGTCCGTGAGTGCACAATTGGCTAGCTATTTCACCTCAAAGTTGAGATCTCACGTGTTAAGGTGGTGATTCCTTTTGGGCACATATTGTTATTTGGCGGCGTAAATCAAGATGAAATTTGATGAAACTTTTCGAAATAATTTCTTCTAGCGTTCTAAACACCCTCCGCGCAATCCCGATTCAATAATTCGAGATTTCCAGTCAGAGTGGTTTTTCCAAATTTCTGAACATTCGGCAGCTGCTATACAGTTCTGACTATATTCATTCGAAAGATCTCATTGAGCTTCACATTTTTGCTTTCTAAAGCAAGCTTCTAGCTTTCCTGTACCATAAGATATGGCCGATTTTCTTGTTTCGGCGTCGAAAACTTGTCATTTTTGCAGAAATCAAATAATCCAAGATTTCTTGAGCTACGCAAGCCGTAAAATTAAACTAAGGGCGTCGATCTGAAGGTCTCACAGTGACAAATTATCCGACGCATGATCGTCTTCCAACTGCTACCTGTAGGCTGCTATCATAAAAAATGTTGTTTTTGCAAAAACAGGACCAATTTTTTTCCAAAGATTGTGGAGCATTCACCATGCAGGCTGGAGGGCTGCTACTTAATAAATGAGCTCTGCACAAATATACCCAGAGACGATTTTTTAGTTGCCCCGATTGCTGCTTTCTAGTTAAAGTAATCGCTTGACAAATTTGGAAAAAGTAGGCAAAATACATGTTACGCACACATTTCAGGTTATTTCGCTATAACGAAGAGCGATTTCACAATAAATAATAAATTCAATAATTTGATGGAAGTATCGAATGATATAAACGATGTCTCGCGAAAAAATTTACTTGAGTCTGCGAAAATTCTGGAAAATTATACTTCTTCTAAAATGTGTTAAAAATATTATAGAATAGCAGCATTAGTTTCATTTTTTTTGTATTTTGTATTTGGCCTAGCATCGTTGGGTACAAAAGGAGACCCGATAGATGCTGCTCTCCGCCGACTACTGAAAGGCAGTCAAGAAGAAGCGGAGAAGCGAAGGCCAAGGACACAAAACAAGGCCCCCAAGCCAGACTGACATGCGGTTATTGGCCAGGGTCAGCACAGCTGAAATAGCCTCAGTCACCCCCAAGGTAGCTGTCGTCGTTTATCCGACGACAACTGCCCCCCGCTTATCAACAGTGACTAGGATGGCGGAAACCTAGCTTGGCTTGCTCGCAAAGCCTTGAAAAAAAGGTGGCTGCAGAAAAGGGGCGAGCTCTCAAATAGGAAAGACTGGAAAACTGCCTTCCATATAGGGGCGCATATTTTAAAAGCAATAAAACTTATTGCCAAGAAAAAAGAAATTAAACTTAGCTGAAAAACCACCGATCAATCCAACAGCCGCTATGAGGCTGTTAAACGAGACTTCGCCAGCCGATTTTGGTGCTTCGGTAACTGGTACTGAACCATTTCCTCAGTGAAATTCCGGCTGCCCTGGTCCGGTTGGTCCAAATAATATGACAGTTTTGGAACGTTTGACCAATTATAAGCAACAGTATTTAATGCAGGTTATGTATCTATATAGGCATATGATATAGTAGATGGGATCTCTCTCACCAAGAATTATTTTAACTCATTACACACTTCCCGCCCCAAAATAGCGGAGCTGGCAAAAGTTACTTTCTTTTTGATTTTCGATTTTGAAGTTTTAATAATATCGTCATTCTTTGACAGTTCCGGTTCAACAGCAGGAACTGTGGCTGGTTTAAGTCTTTCGATGCTCACAGCATCGTTCTTTCCATTCATTTCCAACACAAAATTCTTTGAGTTACGGCGCGGCGAATTACCCGGAATGGGCCGGTGTAAGGAGCTTCCAATGGGCGCCTTACCCGATCCACCCTGACCCAAACGTAGTCACAGTCACGAAGTTTAGCGGGTAGGACTGGCTTCTCGCCAAACGATGGTACCACCGACCAATTTTCACAACCATTCAGCCGTCGGTTCGAATCCCAGGTCAGCTACCCGAGACTGCAAACCGCAAGTTCGGCACTCAAGACTTCCTTGTTGAATCCACGTGAATGGCATCGCTACACCCATACCTGAACGGGAGGTCAAATTTCACTGACCCTTGTGCAAGCAAATTTGGGTACCCCTTGTGAGAGCAATTTTTCTTAGGGGTACTTTTGAAAACAATCTTTAAGCGATTTTTGCCATTTTTTAACAAAAACCAACGATTTTTTAGCCAAAAAACGTTTTTCGGACGTTTTTAGCCAAACATAGTGATTTTAAGTGAAAAATTCCGGCAAAGCCGGAAAATTTTTTGAAAATTTTAGTCGTAAAACCTATGTTTTGGGCAATTTTCTTACCCCTTGTGGGAGCAATTTCGCGACCCCTTGTGGACGACTTCGCCGGGGGGGGGAATTCCCCCCTTTCCCCCCCTTGTTCACCTGTGGTTACACCTCTCCCCTTATAAGAGAGACTGGTCCCCAGTCTCGAGGTAAAATGGGAACTGGGTAGTGCTGGAAGGAAATATGCTGTTCAGGAGGTAATTCTTCTCCAGGATCCGCACTTGGTCCCCATCTATCGTTGTTTAGAATTGACTGAGGTATTCCATTAATGGTCAATTTAAAGCACAACGTACTTGGCTTTGGCTCGGACTTTCCATGCACATTTGATTAACTCTATTTCACAGTCAATTGAGCTTCCTTAAGCTTCCCGGTTTACAATTTTAGTAACCGTACTTTGGGCTCAGAGGCAGCAATTATTTTTTATGAGCTGCTTGGCCACGCTAACCCTAATCGGCTAGTTCATTTGGACTGTAAATAGGTGAACTGCAATTTCGGAAACATTGTGTCCGCCTCCGCCAATCAGCCGTCTGAGTCAGAGCAAATCCACTGGCTTGCAGCACTAATATGAGGAAACTCCTGTGCCGACTTCGGCTATCGTAGATTGAAACAATTTTCCCCGAATAATAATAATAATTTCGGATCATCCGTAAACTGAAAAGATTCTTCCGTTTCCAAATTATATATCACATGTTTATCTACCCGAATCGGGTCTTGAACTGGCAATAGCTAAGCTACAGCAGTCAACTTAAACATTCTTTTGCCCTTTCGGGTGGCTGAGGCTGATCGAGGAACTGTCTGTCACAGACCTCAAACAGTTCAGCACGGGATGTGCTTCCTTCTTCTTTGTATCCAAGCATCCTGGATCATTGTTTTTATTGTCTACCCGAAACGTTTGTTGGCATGTAAAAGCAGAGCTAATGCAGTCAACTGAGTCATTTTGCCTACTGATGATGAATCAGTGGACGGATCCCAAAATCCGACAATGAAGACTTCATTTTAATTTTCTTCTTTTTCTTCATCTTCAACAAGTTTCGTCGGTCGCCTTCGTATGTGCTGGGATTTCAGTTTGTACCCGAATCGGGTTTTGGCTTGTAGAAGCACAGCTCATGCAGCCAAGTGACTCAATGGTCATATGACGAGGACTCCTCGAGGATCTGTCTTTCACAGGTCCCAGGTCCGGCAGTGCCATTATCTTCGTCTTCACTTTCTTCAGAATTTGTCTTCTTGTTCAGCGCCATAATATCAGTTTGTACCCGAGTCGGGTTTTGGCTTGCAATAGCAGAGCTAATGCAGCCAAAAAAGTATGTTTTTACCCATAGCGGGTGCTAGAACTGATTGGACAACAGCCTTCCTGCTATTGCCCAAACAGTCCTAGCTTAGAAATACTCGGTGGATTATCCAGTAAACCGAGTTGGTAGAGTGTACTAGAAGGACTTTACTAGAAACACTGACAACAATCATGACAATGCAACAGCTTATCTACACAACTGATTTGCATAAGCTCATTTGCATATCATTGCAAATGTTCTTCGGCACTCTAGACTTCCTTATTGAATCCACGTGAATGGCATCGTTACAGAAGCGATCTTTACATAAAAATGTAGTCTAACATTTTCTCGTTTTAACGATTACAATGAAACAATATTTGGCTGTCTGAAAGACGTTTAGCAGATTTTAGAAAGTCTACAATTTTTCGGAACTTTTGCAGACTGAAGAAAACTTTTTCGAGAGACACGGTCATATACCTCTATCGATCTGCTGGGGACCCTGTTTTAATATTGTTAAATTTCTCCTCATTTCACAGAAATTATTTAAAACTGGATAACGACCATACCTCAGATGATTGATCTCCACTGGATCTTTAAAACGATACTCTTACTCTTGGTTTAAGTTTGAGGCATGTGTAGCTCAAGAAATAATGGATCCATTTCAGTTAAGCAAACATGACAACTTTTGATGCCAAACTGATGAAGTTATAATGTTGGCTATATATCATGATTGGAAACCGACCATCCCTCAAATTTTACTTAGTGCTCTATAACATTTAAATTCTGCTTGCTATCTGATCGAATTAATTTAGAGTCACTTAAATATGATTTTGTTAGCCTCATTTAGCTTCAGTATTTCTTATGTTGTCATATAATTACTTAACTTATTATGTAAGGTGGTGATTCCTTTTGCAGACACAAACTTTGAACCATTATAATTCATTCATTACTTGCAGTTAAGAAGCCATTTTCATATCAAATTGGAGCTTAACACTGTTTCTTTTTAATGAAAGAATGAAACTAATTTTGGATTTCAGAAAAATTTTAAGGTGGTGATTCCTTTTGGGCACATATTATTGGTTGGCGGCGTAAATCAAGAAGAAATTTGACGGAATTTTCCGAAATAAGTTCTTTTAGCGTTCTAACACCCTCCGCGCAATCCCGATTCAAAAATTTTAGATTTCCGGTCAGAGTGGTTTTTCCCAATTTCTGAACGTTTGGCAGCTGCTTTGCAGTTATGCTATATTCTTTCGAAAGATCTCATTGAGCTTCACATTTCTAGCTTTTCACTATCGTGAGATATAGCCGATTTTCTTGTTTTGGCGTCGAAAACTTGCCATTTTTGCAGAAATCAAATAATCCATCAGTTCTTGAACTATGCAAGCCGTAAAATCAAAGGGCGTCGATCAGAAGATCTCATAAGGGCAAATTATCCGACGCATGATCGTCTTCCAACAGGTATCCCGTAGGCTGTTATCATAAAAAATGTAGTTTTTGCAAAAACAGGACCAATTTTTTCCAAAGATTGTGGAGCATTCACAATGCAAGCTGGAGGGCTGCTACTTATCAGATATGTTCTGCACATATATACCCAGGGTCGAGTTTTTAGTTGCCCTGATTACTGCTTTCTAGCTAAGGTAATCGCTTGACAAATTTGGAAAAAGTGGCAAAATACAGGTTACGCACACATTTCAGCTTATTTCTTCATAACGAAGAGCGATTTCACAATAAATAAAAAATTCTTCCCCAGCTATTTGATGGAGGTATCGAATAATATGACCGATGTCTCGCGAAAAATTTACTTGAGTCTGCAAAAAATCTGGAAAGTTATACTTCTTCTAAAATGTGTTAAAAATATTTTAGAAAAGCAACATTAGTTTCATGGTATGCATTAAAAAGAAAAAATGTCCAGCTACATTTTGATATAAAATTGGTTTCTTAGCTTAAAGTAATAAATGAGTAATAATGGTGCAAACTTTATGTGACCAAAGGGAATCACCACCTTAAATATGATTTTGTTAGCCTTATTTAGCTTCAGTATTTCTTATGTTGTCATATAATTACTTAACGTATTATCAAGAGTACTTAATAACTAAGAGTGTGACAAGCGTCACGCTGTTTAGTTATCAAGCAAAAACATCATCTGCACAATAACGGCTGACTCCCCCCCACAACTGAGTATGTGCACTTCAAAAATTTTTGCCCGCTATGCCTACATTCTAAAGCTCGATACAGACGTACATTGAACCAACTGACTAGTTGTGTTTGTGAGTATTATCAAGAGTACATAATAACTAAGAGTGTGACAAGCGTCCCACTCTTAGTTATTAGGCTGCAGACATCATCTGCACAATAACGGCCTACCACCCCCACAACTGAGTACCTGGTGATCCCCCCCACAACTGAGTACCAGGTACACAATTGTGTACAAGCACTCACTTGTATGTTTACATGTTGGAGCTCAAAAGTGGACAGCTGTTGATAGAATATTTTTGGCTTCAACATGCAAACATACAAGCGAGTGCTTGTACACAATTGTGTACCTGGTACTCAGTTGTGGGGGGGGTAGGCCGCTATTGTGCAGATGATGTCCGCAGAATAATAACTAATAGTGGGAAGCTTGTCACACTCTTAGTTATTATATACTCTTGGTATTATGTAAGCTGGTGATTCCTTTTGCAGACACAAACTTTGAACCATTATAATTCATTCATTACTTGGAGTTAAGAAGCCATTTTCATATCAAATTGGAGCTTAACACTTTTTCTTTTTAATGGGTTTCAGAAAAATCTTAAACGAATTTTTGAATAAGTGCAAGTTTTCAGATTTTTTGAGAGAAATCGATTATATCATTCGATACATCTATCAAATACCTGAGGACCCTTTTTTAGTTGTTATGATATCGGTCTTCCTAGTGGAGAATTTAGCAAAGATGCAGGCGCAACCTGGGTTTTGGCTGCTTTTCCCAAATTTGGCAAGGGAGCACTCTAGCTAGAAAGGAGCAATCGGGGTAACTAAAAATGGGGTCCCGGGGTATTTTTGTGTAAAGTACGTTTGCTAAATGACAACCCTCTAGCATGCATATTAAATGCTCCACAATAGCTGGAAAAAATTTGGTCGTGTTTATGCAAAAACTACATTTTTTATGATAGCAGCCTCTGGAACTCCAGTTAGCAAATGATCCTGCCTCGGATAATTGGCATTTGTGAGATTTTCAAATTGACGCCCTTGGTTTAATTTATACGGTTTGCATAGCTCAAGATACAATTGATTATTTGATTTCTGCAAATGTGACAAGATTTGGATGCCAATATAAGAAAATTGGTAACATGAACATCTCACGATAACAAGAAGCTACAAAGTTATTTCAAAAAGCAAAAATGTAGAGCACAACAAGGTCTTTTGAATGAATGTAATCATAGCTATGCAGCTACTGTCTTAACTGTCAGAAATCGGCAAAAACGGCCCTGAAGGGAAACGATGAATTTTTGAAGCGGGATTGCGCGGAGGGTGTTAGAATGCCAGAAGAACTTTATTTGGGAATGTTCATCAAACAATACATGCCCAAAAGGAATCATCACCTTAATCCATTATTAATTGTAAATATACACTTAAATTTGATTCTTATGATTTCACTGTTGGTTTCCATTTTAAATAAGAGTTAAAGTAACCGCACCAAAATATAGTACATAAAAATTATTAGAAACTAATAACAATAATAAAACTCTTATGAAAGCTACTGAAGCTGAATAACGCTAACAAAATAATTTTTTACGATTTAGGTGACTCTAAATTAATTCATTAAAGTTTACCAAAATATGTAGGGAGCGAAATTGTTCTTTAAACTCAATTATTTTTAAACTCAATTTATTTTCATTCAGCAATGTACATATTTTCGGAACCGTCATGGCATGAACTTTCTTTTCGTTGAAAACCAAATTTGAAAAAAATTGCAATTCATCAATGAAGACTACTTTCTAAGTTTTGAAAGATCAGTAGAAGGCAGGAACTAGGTAACCGTATGCTGAAAAATTAGCCCATGTCCTAAACATATTGTATTAGAAATATAAGCTAATTTCGTCAAGAATTGCGGTAGTTATTCAATTTTTTAAATTTTTAAAATTCTTTGAACTTTGCCACTTCTCCAACTTTGACTGGTTATTACTCGCGACACCCTCAATGAAAAAATTTTTCAAGTGGATTTTCAGGACCGCTTATGTGTAAGCCATCATGTGATCATTGTGATCCATGCGGTTACTCTACCGCTAATTCAGTATAAACCAAACAATTTCACTCTTAACATTTTTTGGTCTTAACTAAAATATCTTCCTCCTACAACAGGTACAGCCACACATTAACGTGGGATCCGAATCTCAGAGAGTCTACTCCGGCTCTGGCGAGGGATCTACCCCTCAAAAATTCCAAAATCATATATATATAATTATTCCAAAATACCACCTAAATTTTGCAGAAAGTTCAAGTTTTTTCCATTTCTGGCCAGAAATTTTGTCGAAAATGACGCTTTTTAGCGATTTGTACGTAATTTTCTGAAAAAACTCGCTAAAATTTGCAAAAAATATTAAATTTTTTGTAAAAACCGCTGAGCGGTTCACCCTTTTTTCCTACTGGACGAGAGGGTCTGCCCATTTTTCCTTCGCGCTGAAGGGGTCTGCTGAATCAAATAATCCAAATAGTAATTCTTGAACTACGCAAGTCGTAAAATCAAAATAAGGGCGTCGATCTGAATGTCTCATTAGGGACAACTTATCCGACGCTGATCGTCTTCCAACTGCTATCCTGAAGGCTGCTAGCATAAAAAATGCAGCTTTTGCAAAAACACGGCCAATTTTTTCCAGCGATTGTGGAGCATTTAATATGCATGCTAGAGGGTTGTCATTTAGAAGACGTACTTTACACAAAAATACCCCGTTACTCCATTTTTAGTTACCCCGATTGCTCCTTTCTAGCTAGAGTGCTCCCTTGCCAAATTTGGGAAAAGCAGCCAAAAACCATCTTTGCTACATTCTCCACTAGGTAGACCGATATCATAACAACTAAAAAAGGGTCCTCAGGTATTTGATAGATGTATCGAATGATATAATCGATTTCTCTCAAAAAATCTGAAAACTTGCACTTATTCAAAAATTCGTTTAAGATTTTTCTGAAACCCATTAAAAAGATGTACTATATTTTGGTGCGGTTACTTTAACTCTTATTTAAAATGGAAACCAACAGTGAAATCATAAGAATCAAATTTAAGTGTATATTTACAATTAATAATGGATTAAGGTGATGATTCCTTTTGGGCATGTATTGTTTGATGAACATTCCCAAATAAAGTTCTTCTGGCATTCTAACACCCTCCGCGCAATCCCGCTTCAAAAATTCATCGTTTCCCTTCAGGGCCGTTTTTGCCGATTTCTGACAGTTAAGACAGTAGCTGCATAGCTATGATTACATTCATTCAAAAGACCTTGTTGTGCTCTACATTTTTGCTTTTTGAAATAACTTTGTAGCTTCTTGTTATCGTGAGATGTTACCAATTTTCTTATATTGGCATCCAAATCTTGTCACATTTGCAGAAATCAAATAATCAATTGTATCTTGAGCTATGCAAACCGTATAAATTAAACCAAGGGCGTCAATTTGAAAATTTCACAAATGCCAATTATCCGAAGCAGGATCATTTGCTAACTGGAGTTCCAGAGGCTGCTATCATAAAAAATGTAGTTTTTGCATAAACACGACCAAATTTTTTCCAGCTATTGTGGAGCATTTAATATGCATGCTAGAGGGTTGTCATTTAGCAAACGTACTTTACACAAAAATACCCCGGGACCCCATTTTTAGTTACCCCGATTGCTCCTTTCTAGCTAGAGTGCTCCCTTGCCAAATTTGGGAAAAGCAGCCAAAACCCAGGTTGCGCCTGCATCTTTGCTAAATTCTCCACTAGGAAGACCGATATCATAACAACTAAAAAAGGGTCCTCAGGTATTTGATAGATGTATCGAATGATATAATCGATTTCTCTCAAAAAATCTGAAAACTTGCACTTATTCAAAAATCCGTTTAAGGGGGCGCTTCCATTACCGGGACCGGCTCTCCTGCATTCAATTCTCAACCAATCTCTTTCAAATTTTCAGCAACGATAGTTGGTGCTAAAGTACTAGTAATTTCCTGATTTTGAAAAATTTATTGCTTGGCTTGCAACTTACACAAGAGGGATAATTTCAAATTTTCAAAATGGTGTCACTCATTAACGGCTAAATAAAAGTAGCTCAAATTTTGCACAAATCTATAAACGGACCTAATGCAGATGCACTTTTTTCATTTTTTTGATTTGTGCAATTTTGAGTATTTTATAAATGTTCAAAAACTTTAGCAGTCGATATCTCACGGAATTTAAGGTTTAAACAAAAAATGAAAAAAGTGCCCCTGCGTACCTCTTTAATAAACGTACATGCAAAATTTGAGCAACTTTGGTCGAAGCATTTATGAGAAAGTTAAATTGGAAATTTCGCTCTAATTGCTTTTGTTTCGCACATATATTATGATTTTAATAAGTTGCGTAGTGCATTTTATAAAATAATAAACAAATCCAACACCAAAGCATCATGAAATATCCTTTAGAATTCATTTTCAAACTGTTAGTTTCTACTCTGCGTAAACGAAATGAGAATGGTCAACGTAAATTTGCCAATTATTCAACCGCCTGTAACTTTTGATAGAAACCACGTGCAGAAGTGATATGCACATCGTTGTAAAGCTCTTTTTATGCTCTTTCACATAGTGCATTCGAATTAATCGTTTGGGGCTTTAATAAAATTTCGAGTTTTTAAGCCATATGGTAGCTAGCCAAGCAGATGGTCTCAGACTCAGTTACCGAAATTTTGTCAAAACATGCGCCGCCAACCAAAGTAACTTCAGTTGGGATTTCTTTAGAAATGAGCAATCGGTCCAAATTTTACATCAATAATCACGATAATGGAAGCGCCCCCTTAAGGTGGTGATTCCCATTGGTCACATAAAGTTTGCACCATTAATACTCATTCATTACTTGGAGTTAAGAAGTCATTTTTATATCAAAATGTAGCTTGACGTTTTCTCTTTTTAATGCATACCAACAAACCAATGTTGCGCTTCTAAAATATTTTTAACACATTTTAGAAGAAGTATAACTTTCCAGATTTTTTTGCAGATTCAAGTAAATTTTTTCGCTAGACACCGGTTATATCATTCGATACCTCAAATAGCTGGGGACGATTTTTTATTTATTGTGAAATCGCTCTTCGTTAGAGAGAAATAAGCTGAAATGTGTGCGTAACCTGTATTTCGTCCACTTTTTCCAAATATGTCAAGCGATTACTTTAGCTAGAAAGCAGCAATCGGGGCAACTAAAAAAATCGACCCTGGGTATATATGTGCAGAACATATCTGATAAGTAGCAGCCCTCCAGCTTGCATGGTGAATGCTCCACAATCTTTGAAAAAAAACTGTCGTGTTTTTGCAAAAACTACATTTTATAAGTTCAGCTTTTGATAATATTTCACAGAAATTTTGGGTTAATTGATTGTGCATACTGTTGTGTTTATATACATTACGTAAAAGCCCATGCTAGTTTAACACTGCAGTTTACTTTAAGGTTTCACTTTTTCCAAGATTTGGCAAATTTAGATATTATAATCCACATGAAATACTCAATATTTTTTGCAGGAATTTCATCAAATGTATACAAAACTGTCTAAATATGCATAAAAGAATATTGCAAATTTGAGGGGTGTGGACCAGATTTCATTTACAGGGTATTTTTACAGGGGGGGGCCCCCCGAAATTGACCTTCCCCCCGAAATCGCCCCCTCCCGGGATTTTTCTTCCCCCCCCCAGAAATCGCCCCCTCCCGGGATTTTTCTTCCCCCCGGGATTTTTTGGAGGCCCAAATTTTTGCCAAAAATAGGCCAATTTTCAAAAATTTTCCGGCTTCGCCGAGATTTTTTCGTAAAAATAGCTATTCTTTCTTAGCTTAAATCCTGGCATTTTTGAGCACTTTTTGCGCTTCACCATGCAAAATACGCCAAAAATACCATTTTTTGGCTCGTTTTTGCAAAAAACCTCCCCCCCCCCCCGAAAATTTCTCCCCCCCCCGGGCCCCCCCCCCGGTTTGCCCCCCCCCCACCTGAAAATTTAAATTTTAATCTGAGAGATATGTTAGAACAGAAAAGGAAATAAAGAAAACAACTACAGATTTTGAAAGTTTATATCTACATGGAATAGATTTAACGGAAATGTAATATTTAATTGAACAATTAATAACAGGTACGAAATTTAAAACGTTTTACGGAATCAATTCTTAAATGTGTTAAAGTTGTATTTAATTTTTCTTTTGTATACATACTTAGAACATGGACAAGTTTAAATTGTCTCCAGAAAAAAGAACTCGTCATGAGAAGTATACGTATATAAGAACGCAGCCTTGGGAATATTGAAACATTTTAAAAACAGGAGTACAACTGTAGATATATATATGTAAAATTCAATAGTCTTACTTGCTGTAAGGAGAAATTGTGGAGTTCAGAGAAAGATCATATATACTTTCAAATTTTTCTTAGCACCTTCAAACATAGGTGTACCAGGCTACAGTTTGCCCCCAGTGACTGTGAGACCCCCCTCACGGAGAGGCCAGACCCCCCCTCCCCCCCTACCCGACCTCAACTACTCCCCCCCAAGCCGAGCTCAAACCCCCCTCCCCCCCTAAAATTGGGTCCAAACTCCAAAGCAGGTAAAAAATGCAAAATTTTTGAAAAATTTTTTTGCAATTTCTGAAAACTTTTGAAAAAAATTCGAAAAAATGGCTATCACATATAAAGAGCTAAAGATGGTTATTTATAGCAATTAAAGGGTAATATACGCAATTATAAACCACAATCTGGGCTAATTTAGGCATATTTTAGCACAAATTTGTCAATTTTCAAGCCCTATTTTCGCATACGAAAACTATTGACAGAAGGTTTTGAGTATGTTTAATGTACTGTACATCGAAAAAGGAGCATTTTTAGCCAAAAAAACTTGAGGTACAGTTTGGGGGGGTCCCCCTCCCAAATTTCGGATTTTGGTGGGGTCCCCCGAGCCAAATTTGGACCTTCTACTCCCCCCCCCCAACCCAAACAGGTGGTACACCTATGCCTTCAAAGCTTGCACAAGGCTGCTCCGGGTACCCGGAGCTCCGGAGCACCGAAAATCGGAGCTCCGCTCCGGAGCTCCGGCGCACATCACTAATGTATACGTATATTGGCTTTCCTTTTAATTTGTAGTTGTAAGGTGAATGAGAAATCAGCGTTTGAAATTTCATATCTTTAACCACTGGCGGGCGGATCCAGGATTTGGTGACGGGGTGCGGTAAAATTTTGTCGTCGGGGGCCGAGGGGCGGAGCCCTCCAGAAGTTGAAGAAATCTTTTGTTTTTGCAATAAAATCGGATCTTTAATTCTTTTCATACTGAAGAACTGAGACGATTTTTTAAGATTCTTGACATTTTTAGGTAAAAATGGTAATTTCCTCCGAAAAATCAGATGCATTTAGAGCTTTTTCTTCATAAATGCAATATATAAATATGCGGTTAAAATGTATAAAATTTGGTTTTTGGATTTCAAGTGCAAGCTGGTATTTTTAAGGTATTTTCGTGGGAAATTAGCGCCGCATTCGAAATTTTTTTGGAAATATTTATCAGAATTTTTATTTGGCGTTAAACTTTTTTCTTTCGCCACCGATTTCGGGGTATATATAATTGCAATATTAATGTACGTTTTTTCGGTGCGCTGCGAATTATTATTAAAGATCTAAGCCAGAACCCTGTTTTCAAATATATAATATTTTCAGAGAAATTTTTAAAATATTTTAAAATTCGTGAAATTTTTGTCAGAATATTGCTAATTTGTCGTTACTTCGTTTGAAATGTAAACGGATATCCGGATGTCCAGTGCCATCACCATAGATGTGTTATGGGGGGACGCCCCCACCAAAACGACAAATTTTGGCGCCCCCCCAGATTTTCAGATTTCCATCACTATATACTAACTAGTCACTCAGCAATCCAACATGTATATATATATACACATATATATGTCTCAAGGCCGCACCCAGGGAGGGTTGTTTGAAGGGGTCTCTTCTAGACCCCCCTTTTTGGGGTGCAAAATGGAAGCTTTTTGCTACTTTATAGCAGAAACAGCATTTTAAAAAAATTTTGCGCCGTCGGCGCGATAATTTACTTCTTGCAAGAAATAAACATCCAATCCCAATGTACAGATTTTAGGCAAAAATGCAAAAATTTTTCAACTTCTCCCCCAGACCCACCATTGCATTTTACCTTGGACCCTCCCCCCTTCTCAAAATCCTGGGTGCGAGCCTGGATATGTATATATTAGCCGATATGCCAAGACGGGGGTCGGAGCCTGAAAGACAGACAGTACCTCAATTTCTAAAAATTTTTACTTGTCACTAAAATCGGGTATAAAGATATATTAATGTAGTATCTTGTTTAATTCATTTTTGTCGTTAAAAGTCGCAAAATAACAGTAAACACGTCTCAATCTTTAGCCGAGTTCAGGCCCCGGTCCATCGGAACCTGACCACCGAAGCCGGGGCCAGGCCTCGGTGCATCCCTACTACATTTGTTTGCATATATTTTTATTATACGTATATAACGTTACTTATGCATAATTCCGTCACAGGAGTTAAGCTTAAGCATCACGACGTTCACCAGTTTTGGTCACTTTTCTTTCGCTTTTGTCGGTCTTTCGTGTCCTGGTAGTATCCTTCCTTTGCATCCATTTATGGCCAAGAGCTTGTGCGGGGGTGATTCGCTTGCATGGATCCCATTCAAGGCACCTGGAGATCAGGTCCACGAGTTCGTCATTATGCCGTCGCAGAACTTCGGAAAGTGGTTTGCTTCCTGGGGGTCCTCTGTATTTGTTTCCGGGCGTGTAGGATCCAGTTAGAACTACCGTAAGAGTTTCTGTCGTTTGGTCAGTTTCTTCTGCCACCTGACAATAGAAAGGATATCCTTCTGCACTGAAGTATCTGTAAGAATGATCACAGTTTGACAAAAATTCTGTTGGCGGTACACCCAAGCATTCAATAATGACTGTCAATTGGTCATGCTTGTCCTCACCTGCAAAAAGAGGAAGGCCGGTTACCATTTCGGCGAGGATGGTTCCGAAAGACCACATGTCAATGGCTGTACTGTAGACACCGTGGAGAATGACTTCAGGGGCTCTGTAGAATCTGGATTGAACGTAGGTACTGAATGGAGTCTGGTGCTCAAAGGAGCTCCACCCAAAGTCAATGATCTTAATGCCGCTTTGATTTCTCTTTTTTAGGAGAATGTTTTCGGGTTTTAAATCAGCATGGATAATTTTATTGGCGTAAAGGGCATCCAAGGCGATTAGGATCCTGTGAGCAAACTTTCTGGCCAGTATTGGCTGGAACCCTTTGAAATTGGTTTTGCGATTTAAGTCGAATAGGTTAATGCTGAGTAGTTCAAATGATAGGCACAGGTGTCCTTTGAACCAAAATTTGTCCATCAAATGAATAATGTTCAGTGCATTGTTGGGGTCTTGCTTTCTCAGGTGCTCCAGAATTTCTATTTCCCGATTGAGCAGCTTCATGTACCTTGGTTCGTTGCGCATGATTTTTAGAGCAACTTGCTGATGCAGCTTGTGATCGAATGCTCTGACAACGTTTGAAAAGCTTCCCTTTCCGACCAACCTTTCCACTTCGTATCTGAAGGCAATTTGATCTCCTGGTTTTGGGAGGTACAGTGGTTTTTCTGCTCCATGTATCGCTTGGCGCTTGTCTTTTTCTTTGCCATCCTGTGCTGGTTTGTTTTGACCAAAATAATAAATTTTTGAGTATTGCAGCACCTCAGCTTTGTCTTCCTCTGACAGAAAGTGGATGTATTTCTGAAGCACCTTTTGAGGGGTAATGTAGAAGGCCACCTTGGGACTTGAGGTTGACGGGTGTGGATTTTCTCTTGGCGTTGTCATAATCATTATTTAGAACAGTGCTAGTGTTAGTCGGAATTCTTCGCGGCATCACAAATCATTTTAAATTGGATGTAATAAATCCGTGGACCGATCTATATAAAGTTGCGTTTACTTTTCGATTTTACTTGACGAGTGCTGTATGTTGTACAAGATTTTTGTAAGTAGGTGGAACAAATCTTTCTTGCCCTTATATAGTTTTTCAAATACAAATGTATAACACTTTTCTTCTAATGCTTTTAGATTTCTTTGCATAAGTAGATTTGTTCCTATATATAGTTTAGAACAATGGATTCCTATACTTCAATTTTTTCAAGCCGCTATTCAAGTCCAGAGATGGTTTATCTGTTTTCGAATGCCAAAAAGATAAAGACTTGGCGACAGCTGTGGTTTTGGTTGGCCAAGGCTCAGCAGGAAGTGGGGTTGACTGTCTCCGATGAACAACTTTTAGAGATGGAAAAGAATCTTGATAACATTGACTGGGATTTTGTGAAGCAGAAGGAAAAGGAAACCCGACATGATGTAATGGCGCATATCCATGCCTATAAAGCTGTTTGTCCTAAAGCTGGCGGTATCATTCATAGAGGAGCTACGTCTGCATTTGTTCAAGACAATGCGGTAAGATTTGGAAATGGCGTTTATATGTAACTTACAAGCTGTTTTATTTGTATTTGCTTTTGCATGCATGTATAGCATTTTAAGTTGCGTTTGAAGTGCATTCGAGTAGGTATATATGTATACATTCTGTTCAATCTGCTTATGTACGTATTAACGTTTTAAGGAGACTTAGACGTAAATTAGCAAAACGCATATATATAATTATAGCTGTAAAAGGCTCTTCGCGACCCTTAGAGACCCGTTCGATCACCGTACCCGCGAAATATATACGTACTCATCGCAAATAGACTATTTTGGTATCGTTGGAATTTACGTTCACGACGAGTCTTAGAAGTCGTAAAAAGTTGTGGTCAAAATGTCGAACTTTGAAAATTTTCGATTTTGGACAAGTTAATTTGTAATTGGAGTCCGAAAGTTCAAATTTAGCGATACCAGTACCTTAATAGATTTAGATGGAAGGTAAATTATGTGCTTTTCTTATACATGTATATATGTAGGTTTGGCATAATTTGTAAAGTTGTGTTTTTTATATTCCAGGAATTGCTTCTCATCAAGGAGGCCCTTGGCAAAATTATTTCCAAGGTACAAACATAATATATATACATAAGATTACATACAGTCGATCTGTCCATCTAAAATTTTGTGTGGGCCACATGTTTTGACCACTCTATGTTTAAATATAATATTGTGAAAAGGTTAAGCACGTCAGGGTCTGGGCTTGTTATACATTATAAATATGTATATATGCAAGAAACAAAAATGCTCCGCTGGAGCATGAAAAAAGTAATATGGGTGATGGTGAGGTTGCAAAATCAAGAGAGGACTAGTCTTTAAAATGCTTAATATGGGGCTAGGTTCAAAAATAGAAGAGGACTAGGTTGTGAGCGAATTAATTTTGGCACAGCTTCGCCGAACAACCCATATTCGCGGTTTATAAATGTATATCAGTATGCATATCCATCCACGCTACGTTTAGTTTATATAGTTAAACTTTTTATTCGAGAAACGTTTTATACTAACCAGTGCGTTTTATTTCAAGAATAATCTTAGGACTCTGACCTGAATAATCTTAGGACTCTGACCTTCTATTTCCTCCCTGCTTGAACCAATAGCTTTAGCCTCATGTCCTTAGATCTCTTGTTATTGTTGTTGTTATTGCCGGGCTACTCAGCCAAGAGACTATATGAGGGCGCTAACCTATGTCTCTCCCCATCAGTCATACTCTCGTTGCTTGCCGCAGTTCAACCCGACCAAATGATGATAATTTACGCACATACGTATTCCTAGCTAGTCTAACAGAGTACGTATATGCAAACAACTATTCAATGAGTACGTATTCAACTTCTTAAATTTCTTATTACTGACTGAAATTGATAGCTCTGTATGCGACTAAAGCTAAGACGAAGCGTGAAATCCCGCGAATATGGGTTGTTCGGCGAAGCTGTGCCCACACTAATTCGCTCACAACCTAGTCCTCTTCTATTTTTGAACCTAGCCCCATATTAAGCATTTTAAAGACTAGTCCTCTCTTGATTTTGCAACCTCACCATCACCCATATTACTTTTTTCATGCTCCAGAGGAGCATTTTTGTTTCTTGTCCTTCTGTCCTTTTAAAGATTGTCCTCCAAGCGTCTAATGCATCATGGCATTATATGCGCCATTTGTGTAAGCATATAAACTATACACAATTTGCAAATCAGTCTCAGTGAGCCATGACAGCAGTGATCCGGTTAACAATAATTTCAACCATTGTATAAATATAAGCGCTGACTAAAAACATACTTTTGAGTGCCATTCGAAGAAATAAACGGTAACTCTAAATCCGGTTCATCCCAAAACGCTGTTTTAGGCAGTTTGACCAGTGGTCAATAGGGCTCCTAGGTTGTAGTGACCAGTGGTCACTTCCGTCGGTTTCGGCGATATGCCCACTGAAACGAGCGTAGTCGATTTACTATATATGCCACCGACCAAAACGACGAAAAACGCAGTTTTAGGCCGTTTGACCAGTGGTCAATAGGCCCCATAGGCTGTAGTGACAAGTGGTCACTTCCATCGGTTTCGGCGATATGCCCATTGAAACGAGCGTAGTCGATTTATATACTAAATGCCCAGACCAAAACGCCGAAAAACGCAGTTTTAGGCCGTTTGACCAGTGGTCATAGGCCCCATAGGCTGTAGTGACCAGTGGTCACTTCCGTCGGTTTCGGCGATATGCCCATTGAAACGAGCGTAGTCGATTTACTATATATGCCCCCGACCAAAACGCCGAAAAACGCAGTTTTAGGCCGTTTGACCAGTGGTCAATACGCCCCATAGGCTGTAGTGACCAGTGGTCACTTCCATCGGTTTCGACGATATGCCCGTTGAAACGAGCGTAGTCGATTTACTATATATGCCCCCGACCAAAACGCCGAAAAACGCAGTTTTAGGCCGTTTGACCAGTGGTCAATAGGCCCCATAGGCTGTAGTGACCAGTGGTCACTTCCATCGGTTTTGGCGATATGCCCATTGAAACGAGCGTTGTCGATTTACTATATATGTCCCCGACCAAAACGCCGAAAAACGCAGTTTTAGGCCGTTTGACCAGTGGTCAATAGGCCCTATAGGCTGTAGTGACCAGTGGTCACTTCCGTGGGTTTCGGCGATATGCCCATTGAAACGAGCGTAGTCGATTTACTATATACGCCCCCAACCAAAACGCCGAAAAACGCTGTTTTAGGCAGTTTGACCAGTGGTCAATAGGGCTCCTAGGTTGTAGTGACCAGTGGTCACTTCCGTCGGTTTCGGCGATATGCCCACTGAAACGAGCGTAGTCGATTTACTATATATGCCACCGACCAAAACGACGAAAAACGCAGTTTTAGGCCGTTTGACCATTGGTCAATAGGCCCCATAGGCTGTAGTGACAAGTGGTCACTTCCATCGGTTTCGGCGATATGCCCATTGAAACGAGCGTAGTCGATTTATATACTAAATGCCCCGACCAAAACGCCGAAAAACGCAGTTTTAGGCCGTTTGACCAGTGGTCATAGGCCCCATAGGCTGTAGTGACCAGTGGTCACTTCCGTCGGTTTCGGCGATATGCCCATTGAAACGAGCGTAGTCGACTTCTACCATGCCCACCAAAACGCCGGAAAAACGCGAGTTTGGGGCCGTTGACCAGGGCCGATAGGCCCATAGGCTGTAGTGACCAGTGGTCACTTCCTCGCTTTCCGGCGATATGCCCGTTGAAACGAGCGGAGTCGATTTACTACATATGCCCCCGACTAAAACGCCGAAAAACGCAGTTTTAGGCCGTTTGACCAGTGGTCAATAGGCCCTATAGGCTGTAGTGACCAGGGTCACTTCCATCGTTTTCGCGATATCTCCGTTGAAACGAGCGTAGTCGATTTATTATATTGCCCCCTGACCAAAACGCCGAAAAACGCAGTTTTAGGCCGTTTGACCAGTGGGGCCCCATAGGCTGTAGTGACCAGTGGTCACTTCCGTGGGTTTCGGCGATATGCCCATTGAAACGAGCGTAGTCGATTTACTATATACGCCCCCAACCAAAACGCCGAAAAACGCAGTTTTATGCCGTTTGACCAGTGGTCAATAGGCCCTATAGGCTGTAGTGACCAGTGGTCACTTCCATCGCTTTCGGCGATATGCCCATTGATACGAGCGTAGTCGATTTACTACAATACGCCCCCAACCAAAACGTCGAAAAACGCAGTTTTAGGCCGTTTGACCAGTGGTCAATAGGCCCTATAGGCTGTAGTGACCAGTGGTCACTTCCATCGGTTTCGGCGATATGCCCATTGAAACGAGCGTAGTCGATTTACTATATTTGCCCCCGACCAAAACGCCGAAAAACGCAGTTTTAGGCCGTTTGACCAGTGGTCATAGGCCCCATAGGCTGTAGTGACCAGTGGTCACTTCCGTCGGTTTCGGCGATATGCCCATTGAAACGAGCGTAGTCGATTTACTATATATGCCCCCCGACCAAAACGCCGAAAAACGCAGTTTTAGGACGTTTGACCAGAGGTCAATAGGCCCCATAGGCTGTAGTGACCAGTGGTCACTTCCGTCGGTTTCGGCGATATGCCCGTTGAAACGAGCGGAGTCGATTTACTATATATGCCCCCGACCAAAACGCCGAAAAACGCAGTTTTAGGCCGTTTGACCAGTGGTCAATACGCCCCATAGGCTGTAGTGACCTGTGGTCACTTCCATCGGTTTCGGCGATATACCCGTTGAAACGAGCGTAGTCGATTTATTATATATGCCCCCGACCAAAACGCCGAAAAACGCAGTTTTAGGCCGTTTGACCAGTGGTCAATAGGCCCCATAGGCTGTAGTGACCAGTGGTCACTTCCATCGGTTTCGGCGATATGCCCATTGAAACGAGCGTAGTCGATTTACTATATATGTCCCCGACCAAAACGCCGAAAAACGCAGTTTTAGGCCGTTTGACCAGTGGTCAATAGGCCCCATAGGCTGTAGTGACCAGTGGTCACTTCCGTGGGTTTCGGCGATATGCCCATTGAAACGAGCGTAGTCGATTTACTATATACGCCCCCAACCAAAACGCCGAAAAACGCAGTTTTAGTCTGTTTGACCAGTGGTCAATAGGCCCTATAGGCTGTAGTGACCAGTGGTCACTTCCATCGGTTTCGGCGATATGCCCATTGAAACGAGCGTAGTCGATTTACTACAATACGCCCCCAACCAAAACGTCGAAAAACGCAGTTTTAGGCCGTTTGACCAGTGGTCAATAGGCCCTATAGGCTGTAGTGACCAGTAGTCACTTCCATCGGTTTCGGCGATATGCCCATTGAAACGAGCGTAGTCGATTTACTATATTTGCCCCCGACCAAAACGCCGAAAAACGCAGTTTTAGGACGTTTGACTAGAGGTCAATAGGCCCCATAGGCTGTAGTGACCAGTGGTCACTTCCGTCGGTTTCGGCGATATGCCCGTTGAAACGAGCGGAAATGATTTTACTATATATGCCCCCGACCAAAACGCCGAAAAACGCAGTTTTAGGCCGTTTGACCAGTGGTCAATACGCCTTTATAGGTCGTAGTGTGACTCGTGGTCACTTCCATCGGTTTCGGCGATATACCCGCGTTGAAACGAGCGTAGTCGATTTATTATATATGCC
>JASAND010001739.1:0-29478 GCA_030248195.1 Trissonchulus latispiculum
CTTCTCATCTTCCATCTCGTGTGCATTCCTTCCAACGGTCTTTCATGCTCAATCTCAAGGCCTTACATCAGCCATCATCTTTACGAACAATTTAACTGCCATAGTATTTTGTCTTTTTTGATTTTTGTCTTTAGATTTTATGCTTTATGTTTGTCTGTTTGTGTTGAAAATTGTTTCTTTTAAACTACCATCTCGGCAATACAATTCATTGATGCTAAGGGCATTTATGCCAAGGTCCAAGAGTTGAGTTAGAATGGATTGTACTGATACGGTAGTTTCTGTTCTGCTCACTACATCAATCTGTTGTTTTTGTGAATCTGTAGATTATCTGTAACTGTTTCTTTTCTTGTACTGTACAGTCATTTTGTACTGTTAGCGTAAGCTATATTTATCTTCTAAAATGCACAGTTTAATGCCATCAAGAGTACATAATAATAAGAGTATGCCACTAGGCACACTCTATGTTATCAGAGCAAAAACTATGCTCTGCACGCTAACGGCCCACCCCCCCCCCGAAAATCAGACCCTAGTGACCTCCCCGCAAATCAGTACCTAGTCGAAACGGGGGTACGCTCACTCGCTCTATGTTTATGTGCTTAAGCTCGAAAACACAAGCAGTGCGTGCGCGAATTTTGTGCCTGCTTCGAGCTTTAGAACATAAACATAGCGCTCAAAATTCTTTGAAGTGAAGGGTCTAATTTGCGGGGGGGGGAGGTGGGCCGTTAGCGAGCAGAGCATAGTTTTTGCTCTGATAACATAGAGTGTGCCTAGTGGCACACTCTTATATTATGTACTCTTGATGCCATGTAATAAGATCCATTATCAACCTATTTGTTTGTCAGTATTTTTGCCGTATTTAGTCTTTTTTACTGTTGTAAAGATAAGATGTTTTGAAATCGTTGTAATGGTAACTTGTATCTTTGCATTGTGTAAAGAATATCTGTCGTATTTTACTCTTGTAAAGCAGTGAATTATTGTATTGTGTGCGCTATATAAGTACTTGTAAGTGTGATTGTTTTGTGTGTGTTGTGGTTTTGTGTGTTTGTGTGGTTTTATTTAATAGTGGCTTTAGGGTACTTATTTTTCTATTGTGGAATCTTTCTTCTTATCGAACTTACGTTTCTTTTGTTTTTCTAAATTGGATTTACAGTTAGTCTAATATTGCTATCAAGTTTACGTTCAATGTGAAACATCTAACCCCTACGTTTTGAGGTTACTTGTATTTGACTACCAATAGCTACCAAATCTTTCTTTCTTTTGAAGTTCTTTCTTTCACTCTTATGTGGGCATCTGAATGGCGCACCGCACGGTGTTGCACGGTTTAGCTCCGCTCATACGGAGTTGGAAATGGGACTTTATCTACTTTTTATTCTTTACTCGAATTACGGTAGCATTCTCGTTATCTTGGAATTTTATCAGGCGCTTAAATTATTTTCAGGGGGATGATGTTAAAAACCTACTTTACTAACTGTTAATCCGCCCCAAATTACTTTATTTGTGTTTCGTGAATGATCAATGTAATCGCTATAAACAGCAACCATTTAGCTTATATAAGGTAGCTTAATTGCTTATGTAATCAGTCTGATTATTGTTCACCTGTCGTGCAGTCGGGCCAGTAGTGCCAATTTATGCTTATTGATTGCCTTATGATCCGCCTTTAATAAATACCGTAAGTTCTTATAATAAATCATGGCCTTTAATTCTGTTTACTAGGGTATCAATAGTTAGGGTTTACTTTATTTCATAGAGCGAGTTGCCCCTACTATTTGAGCGACCTAAGAACCTGCATTCGTTTCGCCATCTAAGTACCGGTTTCGTTACCGGACAGTAAACCGGTAGTTAACATCTGATCTAATGCCCTCATTACGTGCGCTAGAGTTGTCTAAGCCCATGGTTTCCATGAAATACCTTTCATATTTCTTTTGTTTCGTAGTTAGTTGTACTATATAAGCTATCATTTTCATTTCATAATCTTCTGGCGCCATCTCTAGAATTTCCTGATCTAGCACGCAAATCTTACAAAGCAGATTGTTGAGTCTTTCTTGGCAATTAGCGGATGTTTCAATTCTACCGAAGCGTATTGAAATATTTGAATACAACCGAAACCAATACTCCAGAAGCTTTGTCCATCAATCAATTAGTATGACTTGTAAAAACACTCCTCTTTGTTTTCAAGGAAACAAGTCTTCTGGCCATCCTTGAAATTGAGTTGGGAAAAGTCAAGGTCCAATCGAGCAATAAAGTTCTAAAACACGAAAGTTCAACCACCAAGGGAAAGGGCCCAAACAACGCAATAGCCACCCGCACAGCAGACACCTAGGCAAAAAATGTTCGATAGGGTACGCTTGGCCTCCGGTTGAAACCACGCCGTGGGAGAACGATCAGAAATAGCCAAAGGTCCAAACATAATAAAGCGTGTAGGCTGGTTTCGGCACCATTTGCAGAATTTCAGAACTCATTTTAGCTAATAACATTAGTGTTCGGTATAGGCAAAGATAATATAATACAATACTATTCCACTTCCAATTTAGAATAGGATCACATCCAGCAAGCAAGGAAAGCAGCGGCGGAAAAAGATAAGTTTCCAATGAATTTATGTAATATAACTTTTATAATTTCCAAACAGAATTCTTTTGCTTATGTGTAGAGGTTTTAGAATTCTAAGCAGATTTAAGACACCCTGGACGACTTAAATTTACAATGTACCTTGCACATAACTTACTTGAGTGTATCCTGAACAATCGTCAAAATTGCTGTATATGTGCATGAATATGTCAGCATATGTTATCTTGGATTTAATTTAAAATAAAGTGAATATTGCTCAATGAGCATTATCAGATGCAGAATCTTAAAATTAATGAAGAACCAAAATTTAGGTCCCAGGTGCAAGCAAGATTTTTGTTGTATTCGCCTCTTCATTAATACAACAATGGAATTAAGCCTGACCTTTAACAATGGGCCAAGCTTATGCAGCAGTAGCCATATCAGCTTCTGCTTTTAATTTAATTAAGCTGGGTACGAATGCAGTATAAACTTCATATTGGCTGAAGCCTCTACTGAACCAGCAATAATGAATAATTCAGACAAAATAATTGTGAATGTGTTGCTGGGGTGGATCTTTCCGGACCTTCTGGTGCTGCTGCTGCGGTGGCCACGGAAGGTATGGACGTGGACAGTCCTGATTTTCCTGAGCCTCAGCTTCCGCCACCTCGAGCTCCTCTTCGTGGGCTAATCAGGAAGATTCCGCCAGCGGATCTGCCTATTCAAGTTCCGAAAATTCAGATGCCAGATTTGGGGCAGGTTCCGGAAACCCCGGTGATTGTATGGCCTCATGATCATTTTCTCCATCAGGATAACCTCAAAATTGTGCTGGAGCGTCTGATTCCGGTCCCTTTTGCTATGGATCCTCCTCGGGGTACTGTCCGTGTTGATTGGGATCCTCAGTATTTAGGTGATGTGAATGAAGGGCCTTTTGATGTGTTTGATATGTCTCGTAAAGACTATAACCCTTCTTTAGATGTAATTCATTTAGGTCATTATGACCCGAAGGCGGTTTCTCCAGATCAGGCTTACCTGATCCGGCCTTATCGGGGGCAGCAGCGGGTAGATCTGCCGTACTGGCCTGCGGTGTGGTCAGTGGTGCAGCAATCGCCAATAGCTGTTCCTTTCAGAACCTATTCAGAACCGCAAAAAATCTTCCGGATCTTCGGGCAAAGACTGAACCTCGGCACCTAAATCCACTTTTTGTTGCTACGTGGAACTTTTGGGACCAACATCTTCGCGAGTTGGATATTCCTTTTGCTTTGAGTTCCAATATTATTGAAAAGTATCATAAGCATTTGAAGGAACTGATCCCGGGGGCTTCAGTCGAGATCATTTATGAACGCCAGCCTGCCGCCTTGGATCAACATTGCTTGTTTCCGGGTTTTGATCCAGAATTCTGGGCTTGTACGGTCGTCTTTCCGGCTCTCAAACGGGATGGTCAAATGCTAGGGTATGGCCCTTATCGTACAGCTGCATTTGCTGATGCTATTTCTAGACTTTTTCCGCCAATCCGGTGCAATCCTCATATGCGGATTTTTATGCGGATGCTCATATTTACTACTCCAATTAGTCGAGTCCAAGACGCGTGGGAGAAACGGGCCCAGCAGCTGAATGACCTTGTTGCTGATTTGGAATCCAAAATTTGGGCTCACCGGTTGATGTCGGAGGATAGTGTAGGGGAATATCCACAGGTTGTGTTTTTCAAAGGTAGTCGAATGCCAATGTCCAACATGTATCCTCTAGAGCCAGATCCAGACGCGAAGGTTCAGGACGAGTACATGACTTTGTGGGGGCGTCAATTTGCAGTGAACGAGTTCCCTTATCAGTTCTACAAGGCTTACGATTGGTTCGGTCTATATCAGCCGGCCCGTGAAATTGTGCAGACGGGGTCTCCTTTTGCAGCTAAGAAGGGTGCGGAATTTTTTCTGACGCATTGGGTCCCTCGAAATTCCACTTTGAGTCGTATGTGGTTCGGGCCGTATATATGTTAGAGTGTCTGAGGGATAAAGTTCGATCGTGTCCCCAACTTTACAAGGCTTTGCAAAATTCGGGGGTTGCGTATTTGGCTGAAGCGGTGAACGAGGATAAGTATTGGGGTGTGGGTATGGATTTTTCTAAGTTCTTGTTCGAAAATCGGCTACCGAAATTCGTCGCCTTATGATTGATCCTAAGCGTCCCGGCAAAAATTGGATGGGCAAACTTTTGATGATCGTGCGTGCAGAGCTGTTCCCAAATTTGCCCCGGGAGGTCGACGCTGAAGAGAAGACTCGGCACAGGCGGGAAGCGGCCTATAGGCAGAGCCGGCGTTGATGTTTTGTTGTTGTGGGGGGTGTTGGTTTTTCTGGCCCAGTAGGGGGGTTGTGTCCTGTGGTGGTACTATTTTTTAGCTTTAATCTTTTTATCTATTTTTGACAAAATGTACAATTTTATCCTATTATTATAGAAGATTGTATTTTATAGATTGTTTGTGTACGTATATTTTAGATTGTAAATAAGACGATTATATTAGTATTGTACTAAATTCTTTTGAAATTAAGTGGGTGGGGTTTTTCACGAGAAGCATTAGCTGTGCGTCCTTTCTTGATTTCTTTATGTTAAAAAGCATACTTTTAAATTAATTAGAGCTAAATTTAGTTGATTTTACGGGGTTTCTGTGGGGGTGTGTTACACCTCAGCCCAATCTGAAGTTGTCCGGAACCTCCTACCATCTGATCTCAAATTAAAAAATTTTATCTTTATCTTTTCTAACGTTTTCTTCTTAACTCTCATTCACACACACGTATAGGCAACAGTTCTGCGGGTACTTTTAACTTTCTCCCGCCTCTCGTGGGGTGCTGCTGTCACTATCCTGGTCCTCGGATTAGGATTCCGGGGCTCACGGAGAGTGACTAGCAGCACGTTCACATAGATTCCGTTAGCTTTTAGCCGTCTTTTCTTGATAGGGAACTGTCAAAGCGCCCTGACCTGGGATCAGGATTCCTGGGGCTTGGATCTCTGGCCGTTTCCCTCCCTAAATTCGTAGGTAGGGCCTATAATTTGGTTGTGCTGGTAGTAGATGTGTTATTGATGGTTGTGGGGTTTTGATATGAGTTTATTGTTTTGTGTACATTTTTATATTGTTTTGTGTATCTATACTAACGTACGTACCTATATTTGTTTTGTATTTTTTAGTAACATTCCACCCGCCCGTCCCGGCAGGCCTGTGCCTCCCCTTATGAAGCGCCAGAGTGGAATGGTTGGATTGGTTGTTGGAACCTGAAGGTTTCGGTTCTTGGTTTCGGAGAGCTCATCTGAGCTCTGGAGTGGTTGGGTACTTGTCTATGGTCCCCGGTGCTATCACGCTTTCGGAGGGTTCTAGCCCTTTGGCGGGCGGCCCTCCGGGGGCACAGGTGGGACCTCGTTTGGAGTGATTTGACCGGTTTCTTCTGTTCCGGTACTTGTGCGAAGGCCAGTTGTGGCGCCCTAGAACTTTTATATTGGATTGGTTGTGTGCCTGTTTGGCAACTAGTTGGGTTGTGGTTGGTGACGGGGGGGACCCGTGTGTCTTCTGGGAAACGGGTGTGTTGTCGGGTGGCGCATTTTGCTGGTACCAAACCGCCTTTCACCGGCACAGGTATGTCCTTCGCTTTCTCCCCATTTGTTGTTTGTCTGTTTCCATTTGTGTATCTTATGTGCTGATTTATTTAAGAGTGGTGGGGTGACTTGGAGTTTGGATTTGGGTTGTGTGTGGGTGGGGGGAGCCGGGTGAAAGTTTATTTTACAAATTGGAGTTCTCTTCCTTTGCAGGAGGTTTCGGATTTTTCGCTTTTTATTGGAGTGCTCTCTACCTTGGCTTGGCCATCGTATCTTTTATACTTATATTGTTTAGTTCTACTACCAGCAGTTTTTGTGTTGTATTTTACTCATTCCTTACTTTTTTCGGGTACTTATCTTTCGGTTTGTGTTTCTTTTCTTTCTGTCTAAAAAAGGAGAACATGATACTTTCTTCATCAAAAATATTCTTGCCATTGTTTTGCCATGTCGAAGATTCGTCGGTGCTTTATAATGTTTGTGCTTTATTATAATGTGCTTTATAATTACATATCTACCTGTTTTTTGGCATTGTTAGGCGGTTATCCGGTTTGAGTACTTTGTTCTTTTAAATTTGGTGAAAGTTTCTTTGAGTGTAGGAGGTTTGGGAAAATTTTTCTTGTGTGTCTCTTGTCTGCCGCGTGGCTCCGTGCGGGTCTTTTGCTTATGCATAGTATAGTTGTGTGTTGTATTTAGTATTATTACGTAGTTTTCTGCTTTAGCTGGGCGGGCGCCCTGTCGTGGGCCCTTGTATGTGTGTTGTTGGCGCTCTGTCCTTTGTCTGCCTCTAGGGAGGTTCCTTTGTGTAATTTTACGGTTTTTTGCAAAATTTCTCACACGCGTTTTACCATACTAGTACGTATGTTTTCTGACTAATCCAAAATTTTACCCTACTAATTACTGTCACGCGGCGTGGGCGCGCGGAAAAAAGAGGGGGTATTTCTGTGGAATATTCCTTGTGTTTCGAATTCTTTCGTGGAAATGATGAAACAAATTTGACCTTAGCTAATCGGGTAGTTTTTCACTATGGAGTTAGAATTCAAAAGTTGTAGGTGTCAGTTAGGTGTTTGAATACGGGCGGGTTGGCAGCTGTTGTTGGCAGCTGTGGCAATTAGGTCTGGTGAATTTTGTTGTAAGGATTCTGTTATAATTTTGGAATTTCGTATAATTTTGGAATTTTGTATTTGGTTCAGAATTATGAAACTGTATAGTGAATTTGGTTATTGAAGTAAAAGTATCGTGTTCCTTAAATTCCTAGTTTTGTATTTTCATAGATAGCCGCGAGGAGAAAGTATTTAGGCATACACTACCGAAGCGAAGAACCTGCACATTTCTTTATTAGTTGTTTATTCAGCTGTACACTGAGCGACCACATTTCTACACTAGTGTTTTGTAGATTCGTAGTTTTGTTAATTAGTACGTATAGTTTCGTTTACTTAGAATTTTTGCTACAGTCCATATTTTGTTGTTTTTTCATTATTCGTTAATTTTGCATACTTTTCGCGTTTTTTTCTTTGCCATATATTTGCCATATAATGCATAATATTTGCTCATAATCTGTGTGCTTTACAGCTACTTATTTTTTGTTGTGTATTTTGTCATTCCAGTATATACTGCCATTTGTTTTTGCAGGGCACAACCCTATGCAGCTTTATTTTGTATTATTATCTTATATTAGTTGCCATCATGGCTCTGCCATGCCTAAATTTGTATGAAAATACCAACTTGTCCAATAGGATGGGTTACACCCAAATAGGGCATCACCCTACAGTGTGTCCTTTTATAGTTACTTGTTAATTATATACGTAACTTGCATCCAGGGTGATCGTGTGATAAGCGCTAACCCTTGGTATGTCAAGTATAAATTTATTTATATTAATTTTTCTAGCGCTTCATTTATTATATACACACTGTTTGAATTTATTTCCATCAGGAGGGTGAGCCCTCTTCCCTTGAGAAAGTTCTTGGTTATTTTCATATTTAGTTTATTCTTTATTTTCTACTACTAGTACGGTATTTTTTCGGTTTCTACCAGATACGTGTATTTTTGTATTGCTTTACGTACGTATGTACTTGTGTTTTTTTACTGTTACTAGTAATTTCTAGTATATTTATTTGTTTTTGTGTACGTATACATTTGCAATAGTTTTTTTCGGCATAAAGTGCTTCGTAAATTGTTGTGGGAGCGACGCTCACGTACCAAGCGCCGTACGGTCAGTTCTCTCAGAAGTTCGGACGGCGATCCCTGGGGAGATGTAAAGCAAGAGGCTGACTAATGGTCAACCTTTTCGTTATTTCAATTATTACGAAATCAATTTACTTAGCTACTAGTTGGCTTGCCTAGTCAGCAAGCATTCCTCCACGTGTCATGTAGCTCCACCTATAGGATAGGTTTGGATTGGGTGGGGACCCCCTTGGAGCTACATGATTGGGACACCCCAGCTAGTGGGCGCTTCTCTTGGGAGGGGGTTTCTCCGTCAAACTTCTCCCCTTCAGTTGTGGGCTTTCCCTTGTACAGTACAGTTGCTATTCTCTCCCATCTCTCCTGTACAGTTTCTCCCCCTTGTATAACTTCAGTGGGCCTTTGTATTTGGTACGTTAGCAGGGCTTCGCCCATATAAACTATTTGGTGAGTGTGTGTAAGTTCTTTCTATTAGTATAACTGTTTGTTTGTTAGTTGGGCTTTGCCCCCCTAAATTAATCTACTAGTTATTTCTATATTTGCTATATTTCCGTAAATACTTGTTGTACTTTATTAAATATCTTCACTAGGTGTGTACTTTTGGTAGGTCATTACTGAGCTCCTAGGTTAGTTTAGTGTTATTTCTGAGGTGAGCGGGTGTCGCCCACTCACTAGGGCTGTATATTTGGCGAGGCTTCCCATTCCGGCTCCTGCGCGGTTGGTGTGTTATTCACTTGTGCCACGGTCTCCTCGCTTGAGTTGCTCTCGCGGGGTAACGGTACTTTTGTGTTAGGTTAGTTTCACTCTGGTACCGCTACAGTAGTGAGCAACTTCCTAGGAGTAAAAGTACATACAGTTGGCCAACATCAAATAATGAAAACAAAATAAAAAGCCAGTCACTGGATGTCAAAAGCATAAAAGTAATAGCAAAATATTCTGAATACAACAGAGGCATACCACCGTTATACCAGTTCTCCCCTGGAACTGGCCGTCACATTTCAATATGATAAGCAAAACAGACATTCCAAAAACTAATAAACATATAATGGAAGACAAAAAGTGAGCACTAGTACTGTATATACTAGAAACAAAGGCGTGGTAAGTCAAATTAAGATTTTAAAGATCCTCGTGAATACCTAAAGATCCTCCATTTCTTCTTCATAATTACGAAAATTGGCGAAAGTTTTCTTGAATTTTAAAGAAAGCTATCTTACCCATCTGCAACGGAATGCAGAATCAGTACCACAATAATGACAAAAACACACAACAACAAAATTACGCGCGATAAAAGCAGTAAAACAAGCATCATCTAATTGTACGTTACATCACACTAAATGCAGCAGTTAAAGCATGACAAGAACAGATATATCAGATCTCACTAAAACAAACTTGGGTGACCAAAGATGACAAAACACTGACACACATGTAGCTGGGCCTATTCGAGAGGACGATTTACCCTAAATATACTTTACCTTCACATGGCTACCAAAAGAGCCTTTTTGGTACCAAATTTTGCCCTTCCAAATTCGCTTAAAAAGCCAATTTCTCAAAAATACTGCGCTGCACCGGAAATTTTTACTTATTTTTAAATCGGCCTATTTCAGCAATAAAATAAATCTAGTATATATTGCGCAATGTTGGAGCACATTTTTAGGAAAACTTCCATTGCCTCAATTCCGTGCTCCTCGGACTTTTAGAGACCCCCAATGAACCTCCAAGAAAAAATGTCTACAATAAGCCTAATGCAGAGTATATATACATACAGATATAGACAGATATACTTGACTATAAAACTAGAAGAAAAACTAGCAGCGACCGACTAGTACCACCAACACCAACAATAAAAGCATTGCCAACAAACGACTAGAAAATTATTTGATGCTATGACCCAAACTGACCACCGGCTATAAATGCTGTTTTAAGGAAACTTTTACTAAATTAGCGAATAAAAAAATTCTCGTGGTGATAAGAACATATATACAAAATTTATCCATAATTTGAATTACTATTCACAACAGCGCTACTACGTCAACAAATCCCCTGTATACATTACTGCCGAGTTATAAGACGAAAACTCCCAGACAAATTTTATCAATTTTCAATAAAAAGCGTCACTAATATGTACTTCCAAAAGATATTTTAGTCATGTTCTAATGGCTTTACAAAATTGCCCACTACCTATAATTTTAATCTTACTTCTTACAGTAAAACATTAACCCTCCTCATCCCCGGACTCAACGAAACGAATCTTCTTCTTCGAAGATGGAGTTGACGTTCTGGCTGATCGTTTTCCGAGACAAGCTGTAGACACAGGGGAAGGACTTGACAAGGAGACGCTTTCACCATGCTCAGATGCCAACTGCTCCGAAAAGGTCTTGCTCACGTTAGATGACACATCCGCACCCTCATCAGCTTCCTCTTCAACCAATTCCGAATCTGCCTGCTGTTTAGTGTTTCCATCATGCTCATCATCGCTTATCTTCTCCTGCTCATCGTCGCTTATCTTCTCCTGCTCATCATCGCTTATCTTCTCCTGCTTAATCTGGGATAAACGCACAGGTAAATTCATCTAGAAAAAACACAATAGACAAATTTCTGAGGTTCCTGAGTGAAAACAAATCATAGAATAGCAGAGTGTTTTTACAGGGGGGCACGAAATTGGCCGTCCCCGTAAATACGTCAACTCGCGAAATCTTCTCCTAAAGGAATTTTTGCTGCCCCTTTCCCAAATACCTGCCAATAATGGGTCAATTTTCACAAACTTCGAGGTCTTTTTGACTATATCCAGGCCTTTGACAGCTTATAGTACATGAAAAAGGTAAACTAGGTTTTGGCTATTTTTACAATTTGAATTTCCACCCAAATTTTCTTGACCCTCGTACAGGAGGTCTCCCAGCGGAAAAATCATTTTGGCAGTAGCAGTAATAACCAAACCTGTTACTTTAATGACTAAATAAAGAATATAAAAATCAGTATCAACCTTTACTGGACTGTCGCTAATCTCCAACGCAGAACTTGAATGTCCGCCAACAGAATATCACTGGTGGATAAGAGATCGGCCTCGTCGGACGCCACCTCTGAGCTGGAGGTTGCATTCACAACAGGGACAGTAGCAGCTGCAGAGACAGCGTCGGCAAGAGTTGTGGCACCGATGCAGAAGCAGCGATTGCAGCGGTAGAGGTAGTAGTTGAAGTAGAAGTAGCGGAAATGGCAGTAGTAGCAGCAGCAGGAGCTTCAGAAGGCAAAGACGATGCAGAGGGGTTTTGACTAACCTAAAAGAAACGATGGAAAGTATTAATACTAAGAATTCGTAATACACACGTAGTAGAGTAGTAGAGTAGTAGTAGTAGTAGCAAATGCCGCAGTAGAAATAAATAGTCTCCGCCCTTATGACATGAGAAAGCCGAACTCACCCCAAGAGCAATTCCAGCCAATAACTGCCTGTGTTCCCGTATCAGCTGAGACAATCTGGGCCATTCCACACCAAGGTCAACGCCTTTTGCTGCAGCTTTCTCTAAATATTCCAAGCTATGTACAACTTTCATGAGCAACCTAAACCAAAAAGCACACTGTCGAAAATAACAGGTAAAGACCTCTTGGTCAACCAAGTGGGATCTTCAGTGATCAGTTCTCTTAGGGTAGCGATCAGAGCACTGGTTCTCCCCTGTTTGGAACCAAGTTTTCGCCTTGGAGACTGCAAGTTTTTATTACATAGTTTTATACGTAATTTAAGATTTGTATTCTTAGTGGAGCCGCCTGCCAGCCCGTGTTTACTTTTCTTTATGTAAACGCTGTGTCTGTGTGTAATTCTACGAAGATCCGTGGAAACTGCAGCCCTCTTTCTGCGCAATAGCACAGTCAGTTTCGGGTCAATTTCGGGTTTAGCAAGATTCTGCAAAAAAAGCGTAAAAAGAACAAGTTCAAACATTTCTTAGCATTTTCTTCAGTTTGCACTAATGTCAAATTGAGTCAGTTGTTCAAGTATTTGCCCCTGCCCTAGTTTGGTTAAGCCAGCAATAGAATGTGCCTAAAAACAAAATAGTATGCTGTGGCACGAAATATATAAACAGGAAAAACAGAATCAGCAAACAAGCTTAACTGCTCACCCTGGATTAACTGATTTTTCTTCTGTCGCCATGCGTAAAGCAGTTTCCACAAAATTCTGTACACCGGCAAAACTGCGTACACCTTGGACACTATCAAATCCGCTGAATCTTTCCATCCCGCTGACAATCTAAACAAAGAACTTAAAGTTAAAGCATGTTGACCAGTGATAGAAATGTACATTTTCTACACTTTTGCTTGGGAATAAACTATACTAATGTCTTGTCTACATATTTGCACGAAATTGAACCAGAATAAGAGCTTCACAGAAATTTTGCAAACGTTTCGATCGTGGTTCCGAACTAATTTTAAGGCCCAGCATCGGAACTTGAGCCAAGCTGGACCACGTCTAGCGCTCGGCTACGATGAGGTGCGATCTCATCTTATCTTTACTATATATACAAACTAATGTGGAAATTTCCTTGTTTGCAAGTTTGAACTTCGGAACGAATATGCAAATTACAAATTCGGTATTTCCGTAATATGCAAATTAGTTATGACAATATTTAAGGGAAAGAAGTTTCGTCATTTTCTGTCACTTTCGAATGAATCAAAATTGGATCAAAATTGAAGAAGCCGATGACATCAAGGTTAGAGGTTGGTTATGGGAGGATTTGGGATAAATTATATCGTACACGGTCAGTTTTGTTCTTTATTTGTATGAAAATATGATGTCCTTGAAATAAACTTACTTTTGTTTGAATTTATTTCTGTAGCTTCAAAATTACACACTCATTACGAACTTAGCAATCTCTTTCTTCTCTTTAACCAAATTTCCATAAAACTGGCGACCGTGTACATATGAGTAGATTTTGAAGTTTTAAAATTTCAAAGGGTTTTGACCAACCTCTAACCTTGGGTGCCTGACTTGACCAGTTGACCCATGGTCCAGTCAGGCTAAAGCTTCTGATTCAAATTTTTCCATGTTTTTCCACTTCAAAAGACGGGGTAATTCCTCATCTCACTTTTGCTATCAAAATTTAAAAATAGATCTTTAAATTTTTTGCACCCTTAAAAATTCTTTTGCACATTGCACTTTGCCTCTGTTTTATTTTCAGTTGATTCTAAAAGTGTTCCAGGATGGAATCTGCTGGTTCAGCCGGTGGCCTTCAAACCATGGCTGGATGGTCCTGAAGCTTCTATCGGCCGAAGACGTCTTTGGGAATCCGGCCTTGGATATGGAAGTCACCGCCTGTTCCAGCAGATTCCGATCCGATTGAATCAGATTGTAAACGTTTCGTTTTTCTACATTCGATTTACAATTCAATTAATTATTTGAATTTTTATTATTTGAATATTAACATAGTTTTCTTTTGATAGGGAACTGTCAGTAATCCTTGTCCCAGGATCAGGATTCCTGGGATTCGGATTTCTGCCTGATTTCCTCCTCAAATTCATGAGTAGAAGTAGTATAACATCCTGTAGTTCTGTTTCTTGTTGATTCTGTTTGGTAACGTAGTGAGTTCGTACACTTATATTTGTTCACTGTTCTAGTTCTATCCCATCCCCCATGGAGGCCAGCGCGTAATTCTTGTCATTGATCGCACAGTTGGAGTACGGTTTCGACAGTCTGGGTAGTGCGGCGGTAATGGCGTTGGGTTGGGCATGGTCTGGATTTGTTGGCCCATGGTCTTGTCCGGTTTGGTGTCCTCTGGTAATGGCCAGGTCTAGGTGGTTCTAGCCCGTTGGGTGGGCTGCCACTTAGTGTATAAATGGACCTTTGGGTGGGCCCGTGGTACTTTGTGTTGGAAGGCAGAAGTTCGGGATCCGGGGCCCACAATTGGCCGATGATTCTTGGAACGGGACAGGTAGCTTGTGATGGCTGCTTGCTAGGTTGATAGGTGCGCCGGTTGTTTGGCACTGGCGGATGGGCTGGGTCATGCATCTTTCCGGGTCCTGTGGCCCTTGGTTCTGTCTGGTGCGGTGCCCTAATTAGTGGTGGCTCCCGTATTTATCTACCGTTGGGCGGGCGGCTGTCTGGGGTAGTGGAGGACTGTTTCGTGGGCACCTGGCTTCGAGGTAATAGGACGGAGGTTCAGGACCCGAAACCACAATTGATTGGCAATCCCCCATACAGACTGGAAATCCCTGGTTGCTGGATGCGGCTGGCTGCTGACAGTGTGATTTTTGCGTCAGTTTCAGTCTTTGCCGTTCCTTGGCGCGTTGGCCTCAACTTGACCCTTTCCCCCATTAACTATGCATTGTTTATGTTTTGCCATTCTACTGTTATTCTCCCTTTTCTGTGTTTCCTCTATTATTTCTCTGTATTAATATTTCCTGTTCTTTGTATTTCTCTACGCTGTTCTTTAAATTTGGGGTTTGGTTGTGGTGCTAATGTAGTTTAGTATCGTAGGCGGTTTGGGAATCTTCGTCGAAGGTTTCGGAATATTGTTCTGAAGTTCAAGATTATCATTTTTTGTTCAAATCTTTATCCTCTCTTTTGTGAGGGTGCTTCCTCGTTGCTGTCATCATTTTCTGTCCTGTATATATTTTGTGTCTTGTGTGTATTTTTGCTTTATCCAGGCAGGTGACCGGTAGTGGGCCCGTGTGTGTTGTTGTGGCACCTAGCCTGTGTCAGTCTCTAGGGAGGTTCTCTAGTGTAGTTTTATGGTTTTGTGAAAATTTCTCACACGCGTTTTACCGTACTAGTACGTAAGCTACGTTGGCTAATCTTAATTTTATCCTACTAATTTTGTGGACCGCGGCGAGGGCGCGCGCTTTCAAAAGAGGGGGTATTTTGTGGAAATTTCCTTGTTTGCAAGTTTGAACTTCGGAACGAATATGCAAATTACAAATTCGGTATTTCCGTAATATGCAAATTAGTTATGACAATATTTAAGGGAAAGAAGTTTCGTCATTTTCGGTCACTTTCGAATGAATCAAAATTGGATCAAAATTGAAGAAGCCGATGACATCAAGGTTAGAGGTTGGTTATGGGAGGATTTGGGATAAATTATATCGTACACGGTCAGTTTTGTTCTTTATTTGTATGAAAATATGATGTCCTTGAAATAAACTTACTTTTGTTTGAATTTATTTCTGTAGCTTCAAAATCACACACTCATTACGAACTTAGCAATCTCTTTCTTCTCTTTAACCAAATTTCTATACTAATAGCGGAGTTCTGATATGTGTAGAAATATCAGTCTAATGAAATATAAAGAACTGCAAGTGCAAAGGCAACTAAGCTAACATAGACATAGTGCATTACAGGCAAGCTAAATATCCATGCAGTTGCGTTACTCGTAGATAAACCACACAGCAAGACATGCAAAAAATAGAATATACAGTGATATATATATACAGTGAATATACAGCACTGCATTTAAAGATTACTTACTTCTACTATATCCGTTCAAAAAGCAGGATATAGACATGCCGGAGGGAGGAAACAAATCTTTGACGGACACCACCAATTCGGGAATCATCAATCACCGCCCAGGATTGGCCTTGCCGAACCACTGCTTTGTAGTGACCAGACAGCATTGAAGATTTTCCTGTTCCACCGGGGAAAAACTGAATGCATCCCAGTAAGTTGTAGTAATATGGACCAATTTTCTGCCTGGTTGTTTTCATACCATTTATGCTGGGTATGTCTGCAGCGATTTCGTCAGGAACCTTAACAAGCAAGTACTTGTTCCTGAATAGAGGTTTGAGAGCGCATAGGCTCACTCTCTGCGCAGACAGGATATGAACCTACGGAGGATCCCCAATCACCAATCAGATCATCAAAATTATTACCCTGATTACGCAATGGAGGATGCAAATCAAAGAAACAAGTAGGAATATTGACAACTGAACTGGCGGAATGTCTGAAACCGCATAGCTGGCACGGATCGTGGGACGTTTCGTAAAGGGTAAAAAGGCTTTGGGTAGACTCAGGAAGTAGGTTCAGCAATTTGGAAAGAAATTCTGCAGCATCTTCCTGCAGTTCTTGCGCAAACTCTGGCGCTACAAGACGCCGTAACAGACTGAGATCATGAAGAGAATCATCCCTCTGCCGAAAGAGATCATTCAACCTAATCATTTCTGCGACTAGCGGTGACAGATCTGAAGTGAGATCATTAAAAAGCCTTTCCATGAGAACTGTTAAGTTGAAAGGAACTGTTAGCATAGCATAAATTCCTGCTGAATCTTTTTTCCAATCTGAAAATATAAACATCAGCCTGTTGGGTGACAATTTTCGGCTGTTTTGGTGCCGGCTCAGCTGTCGAAGGTTCAGCACTTACAGGGGGAACACTGGCAGGTGCCTTCCTTTTGCGACCATTTCCGCGCGTATTTACAGGAGGAAGGGCAGATAGCTCTGAACAAAAGCAACGACGAAGTCGATTGTATTCATTCCAACAGCGTTCTTCGGCCCAAATTTGTGAAGGAACAAAGTCCATCAGGAGCACACCTCGAATATTGGTGCATCTGGACAATGAGACATAAGCCATATTTTCTTCAAAGCATTCCAAGCCGATATTCACCAACATGCTATTCACAGAAATGCCTTCAGATTTATGGATGCTAATAGCGAACGCCGGAACGAGCGGGATTTGCCTTCTTCTAACACTAAAGCGACCGAGCACATCAAAGTTGGCCCAAGATCTTCCAACTGCTTCTTCCTTGTCAATATCATCAAATTTCACGCAAACCTTGCTAACGGAACCTTTGCGATCATAAATGATGCTCTTGACCAGTCCCAAAGAGCCGTTAAGACGTTAAGTAAGACGGCCGAATAGGTTCAAGTTTTTCGTTAGCATGACTCGGCACCCGATCCCTACGATGACTGTTTCTTCCAAACCGGCTGTTTCGGAAACTTTAGCTTTCCGAACTGTCTGCGTGTCTTTACTGTTAAGCTTCTTTGTTCTCTGCTTAGATCCAGAGCCAGTAAAGATGTCATTGTAGTCTTCAGCTTGCACTGTGACTTCCACAATTTCAAGCTTCTTCATAACTGCCGAATTGAAATTCCGTACGTCTTCGTTCAAAGGCATTAAAGCCAGGGAGCGATTGTCGGAAGAGTACAAATGGTCAACATAGAAGGCAACGCATTCCTCTAAATTGCAAAACTTGAGAGTTTTGATTGTCTGCCCAGTCTTCGGATTAGCAGAAGTATCGACTTCATCCACAGTAGTATCTCCAAAAAGCTTAATCTGTCCAGAATTACTTTTGCACAGACAGCGATCTTGAAGAGTTAGAATATCTGCATCTGTAGGAGAGCCTACCCTAATTCGAGACAGCATAGTAGCAAATTCAAGATCTTCTCCTTGCCGCATGTTTTGAGTCAACTCCACATATCTGAATTCTTTCCATAATGGAGCCTCGTATATGTTTCCAAACACCTCTTTGGTTTTCACTTTTGAAAGAGGCTCGAAGCAGTGTTGACTTCGCACAGGGCGCAGTTGTAGAAGATTGCCAAGCACCACCACACTGAGTCCACCGAACGCTTCGTCTCGGTCATAGACGGTCTCGTTCTTGAAGGCGCCGATCAATAAAGGCGAGACTGACATTAAATACCATGCTAATTTCGTCTATAATCAGCAATAAAACATTTCTAAACAAGCTGCGTACAGCCCTGAGAGCATCCAGAGACAGTGCCCGATACGTAGGCTCCGCTCCCTGCTGAATAGGGAGTTTCAGTAAACTGTGAAGGGTTGCGCCAGACACATTAATTGCAGCCACTCCAGTTGGAGCACCTACAACAACAACAGGATCGTCACAAACTCCATGGGTTGCAGTCAGATACACCTGAATAGTCCTGATAACGTGGCTTTCGCCAGTGCCCGCGCAGCCTCTGATAAACAAGCATAAATTTTTGCATCGGGGGCACTCACACTTGGGATTTAGAAGATAGCATTCGTTTCTGTTACACCCAGGAAGAGTAATCTGGTGAGATTGTTGAACGGCTATAGCTTCAGTAACCATTTTGAAAGCAGACAGCTGTTGCTCGTTGAGAGAGGATACAGCCCTGGTAACTTCAGTTTCTGAAGGCTTCAGAAGTTTGGGATACACCCCTCTGCCAGACTGTCCTTCAGAAACACCGCCCACACCAGGTTCTTCATCAGCCACTACTGAGCTCTTCGCAGCAGCATCCGCCTCTTCTTGAGCTCTCTGTTGAACTTCTTCAAGATGTTCTAAAGCAGACTGAAGCTTCGACTTAACAAAGTCGCGTTGGGCAAGCGCAGCTATCTGACAAACGCTACGGCGGAAACATTCATCAACCGACGAGTATCCGTCTAACAGTTCTTCTTCCTTTCTCCAAGGTTTGTGAAGCAAGAGAAGAGAGTAGAAATACTCCTCAGAACCAGGCTTGAAGTAATTCGATTTCACAACTGCTGGCTTTCGAGGTTTAATGCGCCCAAGACCAGAAAGCAATTCATATTGTCCCTCAGGAAGCTGGGCAGGAACGTTTCCACAAACTTTAGTGTAATTGTTGACAAAATCGTGGAGGGACATATTCTCGAATTCTTCGTCCTTTGGCCGGTTCGGATAATAGGATTCGACCATGTTATTCATAAAGAGTTCACCAGACGTTCAGGCAGTCCAGAGATGTCTTTGAAGCTTTTAAGCTTCCGCCGTCTGTGTTCTTTCCGAGCTGACCCAACCCAGACCACGTCCACAGACGTCTTGAACAACGGAATATTCAACAAGTTGCCAGCAGCTTCATAAAGCCCAATTTGACGACTTCGCACACAACTCAAAGCAAAGCTCAAGAGACGGGAATGCAAGCTTTTATTCTGGTCAATGGCATCCATGACTTCATCCATAGCATTCCTTTCAGCTTTTGATATATAAGAAGTGATATAATGGTTCAAAGCCATTGAATCCTTCGCCACAAATTGAATATCGATGTTTGCTTTCCAGATCAGCAAAATAGCCGCATTGTAATTGTTGATCCATCTTTCGCACTTTCGTCGAAGGATCTCAACCATTGGAATTCGAGTTCTTCCTTTAACTCTAGATCTGGCAACGTCAGCCATGCTGTTGACAACAGTTCTGTTCATGCAACGTCGTGGAAATGCAAAATGGCACCCATGATAAGCTTTTCCTCTGGGGTACTTGACTACAGCTTTTGGTGCACTTATGACTCTGAAACCTCTTGACAAGGTTGTAAAGAAGAGGGTTGTGGTATTCGCTTGGAAGTTTACAGGTAATGTACTTGTCAATAAATTCAATAATTTCCTCCATACTGTTCTTACCAATCACAGGGGCGCCTTCAACCCAAAGCTTCATATGAATATGAGGAGCTCCTCTAGCTTGGTACTCAACTCTATAAGCCTAATGTTTGATTTTTCCCAAGGGTCCCTTAGGATTCAGGATAACTTCCTCCATCAATATTTCAAACCGACGCTGAAATTGAAGGGCCACGAGCACCGGATCAGATTCACATAAGCGCCCAAAATCAACATCATCTGCGTTGTTCACATCAGGGTTTAGCTTTAGCAAAAGCTCTTGCATATCGCTCCAAGTTGTTTCGCTGCAACTTAGAGTTAGGAAAAATGTCGCTGGTCCCAGGGCTTCATCCATGGCTATTAGATCACCCTTTTTTGATGCAAATAGCTAGCAGAATTCCTCAATTTAGACAACGTGGTAGCCAGGGTTCCCTCCAATTCCCTCGAGTTTTCCTTAATCTGCTTCACAAACTCCCCAGCAGTCACAGATCCAGCTTTACCAACCGTTGCTGTAGCGAAAACTCCTGATCTACGAGAAGAGAAATCTTTCATTTGAGAAGAGTGAAACACAAAGGCATGATTAAGCCGATAAGCAGGAGCATTCTGGCTTTATAGTACTCAGTCTGGCGGATCTTTCTTGGTCTGTTTGGATCATTAAGGTGGAATCTTCCAAGGACAAATAAATCTGGAAAACATTTCGCTTCCAAATGTGGCTCGTCGTAGGAAAAAATTGACCAGGAAGCTTCTGCATTCTATACAGGTTAGCGTCCGCAACATTTGGAAAATCAGTATTGATCCTCTTCACTGAGTAGCCTGGTAAGCTTTTTCCGCCAGGCACCAATTCCAAAAGATTGAAACAGTTATCAGAATCAGCATTACACTCTGCCTGATTAGCAGGTGAAACAAGCTCAGAACTGGAAGCCAAGTCTGTGGATTCAATCACTGTAATCTTTTCCTGAATAGAATCCATGAAATCTTTCTTAAGCGTGACGTCCGCATACAGTGGATTATGATCCTTTAGGAAATTTAGCATAGCCAGCACTTTCTGCTTCCTTGCAGGATATTGCCAGATGATATTGCGCTTGGTGGGTGGGCAATCCACAATAATCTCCAAGTGATCAGTGTTCGGTAGTAAGGTCTGATTAACCGTATTTCCAATTGTAACTTCAGGTAATGGAATGTGCATGCCAAATCCACGCATCGCTTTGAGGCCTGTCCCCTCAGGAAGTTTCACACTGAGCGGTCTCAGCCTTTGCATTGAAAGATAAAATTTCCCTCGTTGAATCAAGGTGCGCTCCACTTCGTTTGCGCCATCAAAGCATTGTGGTGGATGATCATACCTCATGGCATTCAAGCGACCATACAACAGATCTTTACCCGCCTTTATCATACCCAAGCAGTAGCCACAAACAGAAACAGGAAACGTGACTGCTCCTTGCTTCGCCCATTCTGACTTAAGCCTTCTCCACAATTCTTTGGCTTCTTCTTTCCGCGGACAAAATAGCTGAGGCAACTTTACTACAGAAGACTCACTAACCAGTCTTTCGCAGACTTCGCATGGAATAACCGGAAAATCTCGAATTTTCTTTTCAAAGTTGCAAATCAGCCTGCCACACCTCTTCCTGACCCACCGTTCCAGCTTTTGGCCACGTAGACTTCCGAATTCTTGCTGAACCTGGTCTGTCAGTTGTTCTTTTTTTGAATCATGCTCTCGCAGTCTTCAGTTTGGAAGTCAGAAAGCAGAATCCAGTCGCCGGAGTTGAGAGCATAATCGCACCGTGACAACCAATTTACTAAGGCTCTAAGTGAATAAAATTTCCTGAGGAGGGTGCGCAAACCTGCATAGTGAATCTGCATGCCCCGCATTATATTCGCCATATCCTTGCACAAAGACAGCACTTTGCAGCGACTTTTGCCGAGTTCATGCGATGAGCACAAGGGACAGTACTCAAAATCAATAAACTTGTTTACCAGCTTAGGTAAGCTCTTTTCGCTTGTTAAATTCAACAGTTTGCGATAAATTATGGTCGCCCAAAAATCCATAGGCTGGCAAGAACTGTTGCAAGGTCTACTAGGTAGAATGGATTCACTGGCTCCTCCTGTCTGTTCAGCACTACTTTCAGACGTGTCAGCCAATTCTTCACAGAAGGGATCTTTGTCAAGAAAGGACGTCAATATGGGATGGATACTTTCAGCCATTGAAATATCTTCGTCTGTGAAGCCTTCAAAATCGGCAAGTTCACCAGTCATCTCCTGTCCCGCAAGCCGGTCGTCTGCCTCGTCCAAGGATTCTTTGTCCAGGAAAGACATCAACACAGGATGGATATTTTCGGCCATTTCAACGTCTTCGTTAGTGAAGCCATCAAATTCGGTCAATGAATCCGTCCTAATATCATCAGCATCAGCATCATCACTTTCGTCTAAAAGATTCACCTGCTGACGGAACGCGACTTCAGCCAAGTGGAGTATTAACAGCAGCGTATTAACAGCAGCGTTAATTCCATCAGGGAAAGAAAGGTCTTTGAAGTTATAGTAAATTTCAGAACAGGATCCTATCTCATGAGTACTCACGTGATAAGGACGGCCTCCCAGAATCTCAATTCTTCCTCAGTTGATCCAGCACAGGTCCCACTCAGAAGATGTTGATGAGAAATTAAAATGCTCTGCATGGCTTCTACTTCTTTTAGAAGGTCCTTCCTAATCTTTGTCCTGAACCCAACAATTTGACGCACGGTCTTACAAACAAATCTGTAAGGAGCTCCAACTTTCAATTTTCCAGTTTTAGCAGATCGAAAATCCTCAATGTTTCCATAACGTCTGAAGGAAGCAGTTAGGTGAGATGTAGTGACATTGAACCACCTCTGCTCCTGTTTTTTCATCCACTGCCAGCTGCAATTTTTCATGTATCGCAGAGGCAATTTGGCATGCCTGGATCGTCGTCTTTTGACATCCGCTTTCACGGTTTCTCGAGCACTGGCACTGCGCCTGTAAGAATGCTTGTACCTTTCGGCAGAACGGCGCTTGTATTGGGCCTTTTCTTCTTCGGGCATAGAATGATACCGACGCGTCATTAAAACATTCGCTTTACCTTTGGAGAAAAGCTTGCCAGCAAAGTCCAGTTTTCTGTAGGCATCAGTGGACCGTGAACGTTTCAGTGTTTTTCTCAAAGGAGACAATTTCTGATATTCCTTTTTAGCTTGCTGGGCACGATAAAGCAGACGTTTGGACTTAGTCGTCGGAGTCAAAGCGTCTCGATGCTTTGCCACGGCATCACGAACGCGCTTCTTTGCTGTGGAAGGATGCTGCCGCCTGTACTTTCGTTAGCGTTCGCGCTGCAATATCTGCAATGTTCGAATTCGTGACGGCGACTGGAGGTTATTAACAGAACGTTTCATTGATTTCTTCACAAGGAAACGAGCTTTGTTTAGTTTCCAGTACCAGCGGCTAAAGGTGGAGGTCTCCGTCGGCCTTGAGGAATCCCTTTTCATCTTTCGGAGAGCGGATTTCCAGGCACGTGATCGGTGACGTTGAATAGATCTTCGTGCATTCCGCTGCTGGACAATCTTATGCCCAATGAGAAACAAATGCCTGTTTCTCATTGCCAACTTCTTAGCACCAAGCGGGGTTGGGTCTGCGCTAGCAGACTGAGAGGGGTAGACCTTTACCGTACCTTTACCTTTACTAGTAGCAAATTTACCAGGTTCTGACAGGACAAGACTTTGGGAAGGTATACGCTTGCCTTGACTTCGCTGGCCAAGACTGAATAAAGGGGGGGGGGGTATCAGACTCAATAGTACGACGTACTATGAGTTCGCCAGGTATCTCACCAGGCGCAACACCTTCAAACCTTAGTGGCGTCTGAAGGCGAGGAAAAGCAGACTTTGCAGAATCTCGGGAGGTACCAGTGTTAACCATTGCACCCATTTCCTCGTCAGCTGAAGGATTGTCTTCGGAGTCATCTGCATCTTTTGACTGACTGGCTCCGCCTTTACCGCTTTTCAGTCCTGCTTTCTCCACGCAAGAGGCCTTATTCTGTGTACTAACGCTACTGCGATATTCCCGCTTTTTCTTGGACTTAGCAAGGGCACTTCTTTTTCGAGCCAATACCCTAAAATGATAAGGTTAATGCAATGCCAGAAACATAGCGATAAGTTTCCAGCACGGAAAATGCAAATATTAAAAACGGTGCAAATAAGCTGTGATACAGTGCAGATGAACGCAAGCAATGTGAAGACATGCGGTGGAAAAGCGCCAATTGGTTTATTTTATATATTACATGTACGTACACCACAGGGTTTTTCCAAATTTTACCTGTGCATTTTAGTACACGTGTCTTTGAAAAACGTGTTATTTCAAAAATTTTCTTTTTAGCATTATAAACAGGTTTGACATTAACATTATTGTTTTCAACGGTTTTACAGCATTTATAAGTTAGTGCTATAGTTAATAGTTCCCGATTGTCCAAGGAGAAAAAACATATATTGCTTACTGTCTTTATAAACGATATTTTAATGCGTTGTGCAAAAATATAAATATTAGCGTCTAAGACCTCTGAATGCGTTATAGCGGGGGGGGGGATGAAGGCGGAGCCGACAACACGTGCTCAACTGTGCCCAGATGAAAGCAAACAGAAGTAAATTTCTTTGGAAAAACTAAAATTAAAAAAGTAGACTAAAAGGGGGTAAATTGTAGAAGTAAAAACAGTAAATCGCTTATATACCTGTAAAAAATACAAATCTCTGGCGAATAACTTTGAAAATTTGGTACTGTAAACGATTATATTCAGGCAATACTTAGAAAAAAAGCACAATCTTCGAAGGACACAGTGTTGTGTTGCGTTTAGCACAGCCTTATGAGCCTCAACCTAGCCCCCAGTAGATCGTGCCTGTTATGAAAATAACAGGAGTCTCCCCTACTAACGTACAGAGGTTGCGCCTGAGGTACAAGTACCTCAACCCGACTTCCCATCCTCTATTCATTCCTATTTCTATTCCTAGCTAGTCTAACAGAGTATACATATATGCAAACAATTGTATTCAATGAGCATGTATACAACTTCTTACACTTCTTATTACTGACTGAAATTGATAGCTCTGTATGCGACAAAAGCTAGGACGAAGCGTGAAATCCCGCGAATATGGGTTGTTCGGCGAAGCTGTGCCCATATTAATTCGCCCACAACCTAGTCTTCTTCTATTTTTGAACCTAGCCCCATATTAAGCATTTTAAAGACTAGTCCTCTCTTGATTTTGCAACCTCACCACTTCATATTACTTTTTTCATGCTCCAGAGGAGCATTTTTGTTTCTTGTCCTTCTGTCCTTTTAAAGACTTTGAGCTTTTTTTGAGCTCCCCCACTTTTTTGAGCTTCCCCACTCACTAATATGGTGCCCAGAAAATGCCAAAATTTAAGGATTTTCGGTCAAAACTTTCAAACATTTTCCGGCTTCGCCGGAATTTTGTGGTCGAAAATCGTCTATTTTGGTATTAAAACTTGAGTTTTGAGCACTTTTTAGCTTAATTGTAGCAGTATACGTAGAAAACACGCCATTTTTACCGTATTTTTAACATTTTTAGCCCATTTTATTCCCCCCACAAGTGGGGGATCCCCCCACTTTTTTCGCCTAGAGAAAACCCAGATCCCAACAAAGCAATAGCAAGCAATGAAGCTGCATGCTTACACTGTGCATGTATGTTGCGGGCAAACTAATATTTAAAATAAAGCAAAGGAAATAAAAGGTAAAAGCAATTCATCATACCAAAATTATGATTCCAAATCCTTTCAATTCTTCAAAACCAAATGATACCAAACCAAACTCGTGGCAAAATACCAAAGTATATACAGTTGGTATTGCGCAAATATACGTATCCTAAACCAAAAATACTGGGGAAATATTTTTCCATTACCGTGGTAGTACACACATACGAACAATACAAAAAAACTGCAGCGGGTTAACCTGGGAAATTAAACACACTGGTAAAATTAGGGCTGCCGCTGCCTTCCTTATTATACTAAAGCACGAAATGGAAACAATCAGAATACATTATAAATGGCCATACCACTAATTGCAAAACCTTCAATCTTCGCCCCATTTGCCTAAACAGCAATTTTAAACATTTTCTATGAAAGTGTGAATAAATCTATATACGTATATATCTAGGTATACGAAATAACTAATGATAATAATAATAATAATTATAATAATAATAATAATAATAATAATAATAATAATAATAATAATGTAATATAAACAAGAGGCCTCATACCTGAAGCTATTACGCTGGCCTCGCCACAAATTCTGATTCAGGATCCAACAATAGTTTTCCGCATTCAAGACTACGGAATAAGGCAGACCCGACAATAGGACACTATATATATTAAACGTTCGGGCGCAGCGGTCCTAAAATAAGGACATCAAAATTCAATATAAATTGACAATAACGAGTTTAAAACCTGGGTTTACTTCTGTGACCACAGGGAGAACTTTGGTGGGTAAAATCGTTACAATAAAATCGTTTCGAATTTACAACGAATTTTTAATGAAATTTTAATAATTTTTAATGGATTTATAATGATTATATCCGATTTTACCATGTGATTTTAATGAATTTACAATGGTTTTACTTCGGATTTTATAGGCATTTACAATAGTTTTACCACGTTGTAAAATTGTTGTAAATCTGTTGTAAAATCATTGTAAATGCAATTGAACCAATTTACAATGTTTTTACAACTTTTACAACGAAGTTACAACGTCCTTATAATGATTTTACTATATGGTAAATTTATTGTAAAATCGTTGTAAATGTTTACAACGTTTCTACAATGATTTTACAACGAATTTACAACAAGTTTACCACATGGTAAGATCGTTAAAAAACGTTGTAACTTCGTTGTAAAAGTTGTAAAAACATTGTAAATTGGTCCAATTGCATTTACAATGATTTTACAACAGATTTACAACAATTTTACAACGTGGTAAAAATATTGTAAATACGTATAAAAACCGAAGTGAAACCATTGTAAATCCATTAAAATCTCATGGAAAAATCGGATATAATCATTGTAAATCCATTGAAAAATATTAAAATTTCATTAAAAATTCGTTGTAAATTCATGGTAAAATCGTTGTACCTTGCGCAGCAATTTACAACGATTTTACCCAAAAAGTTCTTCCTGTGGACAGGGCCCCCTACTTTTTGGGTCCCCCAATTATTTTTAAAATAATCGATAAGCCCAGAAAACTGGCTTTAATTAACGGGTGAGACGTCCCCCCACTCGTATCCTCTCTAACACCTCTAATCCCTCCACATATTTTTGCCTTAAATTAAAACACACCACTAAAATTAGGAAAATTCTGCAAAATTTTTGTGGGAAAAATTATGGATAAATTAAATTATTGGGTGCGCTTACCAAAAAGTGGTGATTTACGATTAATTAATGGATATAACATACGTACAGAAGATAATTTGAATGTTTTTAATTTAATTTAATTTACCCGCAAAATTTTACAATTTTTCTTCTTACACCCACCATGTCTCGGGCCAACCCCGGTAGTCTGGCTTAATTATTGGTGATTAATTTTTAGGGGCCGGGGGGCTTCATAGGAGGGGGCTCATGGGGACATATATTGAGAAAGTTAATTTTTTACGTTTTTGATGCAAAAAAGCAGAAAAAAGTCACTAAAAATTACTACAGTTACTACTATATAAAAAATATATATAATTTCTTATAGTGAAGTAAATAATGTTATAGCTCGCATTCGGCAAATTTATTTCCACCAAAACTGCGTAACTGTTACATTTCAAAAATTTTTTTTTCAGTTTAAATCTATAGAAGTACATTGGGGGATCTTCGAATAGGCGGCGTTCGGCCGTGGGCAGTACAAAACGTGACCACCGGAAAATGGTGGTCCCAGTCAGCTTGTCTGCAGCAAGCTTATCTTCGAGGCAAAGACAAATCCTGTAAATAAACAGAGACAGATTAAATATATACGTATATAATGCTGGCACTCTCTTACTATAATGTAAGCCACGCGATAATAGTATAAATGTAAAACCGATGGTACGTTTGACACACAACTAATTATTTCACATATACGTATATACATATATATATATATATATATATATATATATATATATATATATATAGATATATATACATATTAGATCAGCATATGATAAGTTTAAATAAACATTGCCACTTTTTGTGGGTGGTATAATGACGAAAGTTGTTTGTCTCATCAAGGGCTTTCATTTGATACCAAACTTGCCCACTTTTGAATACTTTCATTTTTGATCCACACCAGACCCACTGTGGGTGGGACGCCCACCCACAGGTCGATGGGGCCACTTTTTGTGGGTGGTATAATGACAAAAGTTGTTTGTCTCATCAAGGGCTTTCATTTGATACCAAACTTGCCAACGTTTGAAGACTTTCAATTTTGACACCCACCGGAAACGCGGCCCACAGGCCGCTGCGGGTCAGGGGTCACTTCGGGCGTTTTCGGCAGTATGCTCATCGTTACTTTATGCACCCTTACTGGTAATTTCCAACAAAAATACTAGACCTCTCCAGCTTTAGGTTTTAGGCCGTTTGACCAGTGGTCAGTAGGCCCCATAGGCTGTAGTGACCAGTGGTCACTTCCATCGGTTTCGGCGATATGCCCGTTGAAACGAGCGTAGTCGATTTACTATATATGCCCCCGACCAAAACGCCGAAAAACGCTGTTTTAGGGGGTTTGACCAGCGGTCAATAGGACACCTAGACCAGTGGTCACTTCCGTCGGTTTCGAAAATATGCCCATTGAAACGAGCATAGTCGATTTACTATATATGCCCCCGACCAAAACGCCGAAAAAGGCAGTTTTAGGCCGTTTGACCAGTGGTCAATAGGCCCCATAGGCTGTAGTGACCAGTGGTCACTTCCATCGATTTCGGCGATATGCCCGTTGAAACGAGCGTAGTCGATTTACTATATATGCCCCCGACCAAAACGCCGAAAAACGCAGATTTAGGCCGTTTGACAAGTGGTCAATAGGCCCCATAGGCTGTAGTGACCAGCGGTCACTTCCATCGGTTTCGGCGATATGCCCGTTGAAACGAGCGTAGTCGATTTACTATATATGCCCCCGACCAAAACGCCGAAAAAGGCAGTTTTAGGCCGTTTGCCCAGTGGTCAATGGGCCCCATAGGCTGTAGTGACCAGTGGTCATTTCCATCGGTTTCGGCGATATGCCCATTTAAACGAGGGTAGTCGATTTACTATATTTGCCCCCGACCAAATAGCGAAAGTCCGACTTTAGGACCTTGGCACAGAGCCAAAATAGGCCAGGTGCCAAAATGACCAAAAAACGGTAGCATGGGGGATCCTGTCTACCAACATATAATAGTAGTATGGGTCCAAAATGCCTACATCGTTCCAACACTTAGCCGTAAAATTCATTTCCAATAAGCGTTTTTTACTCATAAAAAAAAACAAACGCACGGTAACTATCGCCTAGTGCAAAATTTCGAAGTTTCGAATTGGAACCAAAAGTATGGTGGTACTTGTAGTACTACTCGAGTTGTTTACGATGGTAACCTTTTTACCACCCCCGGACCTCTAATTAGCTGGCACCAGGCCAACACGGTCTCCAGGGGGCCGCGCAGACGCCTTTACACCCATATTATGTAGGGGCGCTATCGCGCCCCTACATAATATACGTATATATAATGAACTTATAAGTCCATAAAGAAGTTTGATCCATTAGAAAATTTTTGAAAATTTAACCTCAAAAACTTATAAATTTTATTTTTCGACATATATACGCTTGGGCGACCTCAGAAAAGGTGGGTGGATGCTTGCCGAAAAGTGAGGGGGGGGGCGGTGGAAGGGGCTCCGAAAAGTAGAGAGGGTAACCGGAAAGTAGGAGGAAGTAGT